>JAEQML010074185.1:0-14521 GCA_016904865.1 Pissodes strobi | reverse complement strand
GGCCACCGCGTTTACAACTATGGACAAGTGAGACAGAGATATCATATTATATCAGATTTTCTTAAGAGGATACGTGGCGGACATATTACAACTAGAACTTAAGGCTATAGATATTCCTTTTCCGTTTAGGCAGAAAAATTAGGATACAAATACGCTTAGTGCACCCGTTTTCCTAAGGGACCGCTATAAATTTTGCGCTATTCATCCATTAGATTTTTTATTGATGTACGTGTACGTACGAAAATATCCTAAAGATACTAGAATTTAAGATTAGAATCAAAATGAACCTGGATCTATTGTTTCACAAAATATATTTGTATTTTGGTGCCTTAATTTCTTGAAGCAGGTAGTGCCTTTCACCGTAGCCATATAAGGGCCATTTTCTATTTTAATTTATATAGTTCGCTACAAAGTAAGGAAAAATAATATAAATACTTTAAAATATAACACAAAAAGCGAGCTGTAAAAATCAAGCTTAGCAAAGCTACGCAAAGTGCCGGGAGAGAACATTAGAACACCAGTTTATCCTACAGAAATAAAATATAATATTTCTAATATATTATCTTAAAAATCAGTCGCTTAAACCTTTCGTGTTTTTAAGTAGGATACTTACGACGAAGACGGCTCTCTCCACTCGACTTGACCCTTGACCTTGATAGCCATTAAGGTAATATGAGTGCTTGAAAATTATTTAAAGGTTTGGATACTATTGACTTGGCATGCCCATCATTTTGAACACCTTCTATTCGATGTTTCAATTTGTAAAACATTTTTTATTTAAATGATGGCTTCTACAGAAATTTAAAACGCTAATTGCCACATTAGTGTTCTTAGTAAAAACATTTTAATAGCCGGACACTTGCTAATTCCAGATTTTTGAGGAGTAAAACAAGCGTTGAAAGATAGTATAAAAAGATAAAAATCTAGGGGAAAGAGTTAGTTAAAAACCAGTCTTCACTCGCGATAGCACCTTACAGAACAAGTTAGTCTTAGTCTGATCAGTCAGTCTGAAACAAGTCTCCACGTTAGATAACGCGTTACTATGCCCATAAGGTGCCTCAAAAACTGGTAACATATAACCATCTCAAGTTGTAATACGCCACTATGCCCGAATAGGGGTCGAAAAAGTACAACAAACCGTTGTCAAAGGAAAATTTTGTTCAAAATTTGAGTTTCCTGTAGTGTGCGGTTACGTAATCAGCTCTAGTAGGGGATGGAGCGCAGATTATGGCTTATACGATAAGGAATATAAAGTAAGTTGTAGCTTTAAGACTTTGTGACTTTCGTCATGGAATGTACCATTAAACAGACTAATTGTGAAAATTTGGATTTTATTTTCTTCTAGGCTTTAGTGTCATTTTACTGGTTTGAAGTTTAAAGTTTTATGGAGTCAGATAACAGCGGGATAAATGTCAATAATGCTAATTAGTTTCATCTTATTATGTCACATCTTATTGTCTGGCGAATTCTTAAAATAACTACGTCATAACAGAAACTTCCTGAACATTATTGGGGACCACCACTAAAGTAACATAAAAATGCTCCCTTAAATTCGAAATTTCAATAAGTATTCGAAAACTGAAAGTAATTTGGCCTACGTTCATTTCTTTATAACTAAAGTATATTGGGATACAGAAAAGTGGAATGAAGTTACTGAATACTAAGTGGAGAAAAATGGGTTATTGTCCATGGTGTATTAGTAAATTATTTTCATCAACATAGGGCATCAATACACTGGTGAACAGGAGCTGAAGAAAAGGCCGAGAGCCCAATAAGTACATAAAAGGGGGTAATCGGCGTTCCTTTCAATGGTCGGATCCGATTGCTGACACTAAGTATATTATTTAATTTTCATAATATCTCTTAGATTTTAAATATAAATATTATATTTTTGATAACAATATATAATAAGTACAAAATTTATTTGTATCAATGGGACGATGCCACAGAGTGCATCATCATCATCAACCAGCCCTTAGAACGTCCACTGCTGGACACAGGCCTCCCTCATGAGTTGCCACCCAATTCTATCGTGACCTGCCTGGATCCAGTTGTTTGCGATTCTTTTCAGGTCATCGGTCCAACGTGTAGGTGGTCTTCCTCTGTTTCGTTTATCGGTGCGAGGCCTCCATTGCAACAACCTCTTTATCCACCTGTCGTCGCTCATTCTGGCCACGTGTCCTGCCCAATTCCACTTTAATATGGTTATTCGCTCGACGATTATTCGCCACAGGTTCTGGTTTGTGAGGTGGTCTCTCAAACTCAATCCAATCATTGACCTTTTCATTTTGCGTTGTGCTACTTCGAGTTTTTACGCGGATGTCATCGTTAAGGTGAGTGTTTCCGCGCCGTATGTGAGCAATGGAAGAACGCATTGGTCGAACACTTTTCTTTTCTGGCAGGTGGGGAGTTCGCTCTTGAAGACATGTTTTAACTTTCCATAGGCCGCCCATCCTAGGCTGATCCTTCTGTGCAGCTCGCATGTTTGATTGTCTCTAGATATTCTTACCTCGTGGCCCAAGTACGTATATTTTTCGACCCATTCAATTTCGGTGTTATCGATGTTTATACCTTCGCTCATGACGAGATTTGTATCGTTATTTACCGAGCTCTATACGTATTTAGCAACGCACCATTCTGTGGTCACTTCCGGTCCTACAGTTGCTAAGCACTGTAACGTCTTCCACAATTTGTAACTTGTCCGTGATTATGAAATTGATCTCATTTCGAGTTTTACCATCTGGACTTTCCCATGTCCATCTTCTGTAAGGTTTCTTACTAAAGAAGCTGTTTATTTGATATAGGTTGTGCTGTAGTAAAAAGCGCAACATAGTCTCGCCCCGGACCTGGACGCTTCGAACCCGAAATTTCCTAGGCATGTCTCTGATTTATCTAATTTCAAACCTATTTTTGCATTGAAGTGTCCGCAAATTATGATGGACCGTGTTTTTGTGCTGTTACGTCTTCATAGAAAATGTGCACTTCTTCTTCTGTGTGTGATACAAGGTAGGCAACTGGTTAAAATTTTCTTAAGCAATTTGGTTTTTAGGTGTTTGCTGATAAGAAAGCCGATGCCTCCCTTTGATTTGTCATCCATGAATGACCAAATTTTAGTGTTATTAAACTTTCGCCTCGCCTCCTGACCTCGCCGAGTCCGATAACATCCCATTTGATCTTTTGCGTTTCAATTTCTAGTTGAGCCATATTTCCTTCCGAAAGTAGTGTTCTTACGATGTTTAGTCTTTTGGTGTTGGTACTCTTTTTTTTTTAGTCTAATTTGGTCGTAGGGTGTGGTGATAGCGATCTTTTACCTCCCCCAGAACTGACATGGGTATGGGAGTTGCCAGTGTGTGGTCTACTCACCTGGGATTCACTTCCATTTGTTTGAAAAATCGCATTCTATGAGGGGCCACGCTGTCTGCGCACTGGCCGGACGGGTTGGCGAATATTTTTCAGCCGCTTCTAACATTGAGACCTTATCGGCAAGGGTGACCCTACCAGTAGCTACGCTATTGCCGACATCGCTTCCTGGGTGTAAGGTTACTCACCCACTCACCAACGACAAGGTGATGTTTTCCTCCAGAGTACATAGAACAGCCTGAATTTTTTGCTCAGCACGCCGTCAAACGTCAATACTGTTGATACGTTTTTAACAGCGCCAGATCAAAATATTCTGCATCTCTTTCTTTACAGTTTACAACATGGGCGCCGGCAGGAATATTAAAAACGATTAATATAAAAGCACATTTCAAATTCAGTGAGTTTACCTGAAAATTACATTGGCTATTTTTTTACTATACCACAACAACAATTGAAAAATAATTTAGTACCCTCCGAGGCGTAAACACATGGTTGAGTTCAACCATATCTGAGGACGGACTCTCTGGTCTCTGTATGCTTAGCCCCAGTCCCCTTTACCCTTAGCGTTCACAGAGAATTTGTGAATAATAATAAAGACAGAGTTATTGAAAAATCAATAAATCGGTTTTCACGAAGAGAAAAACTTTGCTATTACTTTTCTCCGATTAGAAAAATATAGTTATGTACATACATAGTACATAGTAGGTATATTTTTTAGGATAGATAACTTCCAATACAAAATTTAAGTCGCTATAGTTAAGTTTAAGTTAAAGTCCAGCAAACGGAAACCATATATAAGTATGTATTTTTGACAATAAAAATATTTAAGTGTCAATCTATCTGTACTTTGACCCAGAGGCGGATCTATGAGGGGTTTAGATTTGTTTGTGTGTTGCTAAGCGCAGTTTGCGATATTGTGGATATTTTGTCATCGACAATATGTCATTTTACAGTGGAGGAACCAAATCAAGCCATTGGCTTGCTTCTTGGAGGTGCCCGACAGATCGATGTAGCTGTTCAAAAACCATTTGAACATGTTTTTAAATCTAGCAATTAAAATTTGTATTATATTAACATTCCACGCCACTGTGCTCGCATTCCAGAGAAATCAAAGAATGCCTCTTAAAACCATAGAAATAGGACGCCTAGAAGGCTAATACATAAGAGTATATAAGCAGATCTACTCACGATCACGAAGGAAGAGAGACAAAATATCCATGTGAAAAACGCTGAGTTTCGTAGCTTTTGCGCGTGCTTGTCTGTATAAGGGCATATTGAGTATTAAGTTGAAGGCATTTTTCACAAATAACACCGAAAACGAATTATATTACTATCAAACACACGGCAATAATAAAAAACACAAGAACTCTTTACAAAACTGAACAACGAAAGTCGAAAAGCAAAGAAAACAAGAATTCATGATGGCGTCCGATCCACGCATTGATTTGTATAGGAGTGGATAAGCAATAGCCGCCTGTCGCACTATTCAAAAGTAGCAACCTATGGGCGAAAAAACAGGTTTCTGCGCATGACAAAATCCACGAAAAATGGAAAAACGTAAACAAAGAAGATACCGTTTTATCATGCGCACTAAAACACTTGCCGTCTCAGCAGGCGTCGGTCAGGATCGAACTTGGCTTTTGTCTTTGACGTGTTTTCGTTTTGACGGCGCGGCGTTTTGAGTTAATAATTCGAGTTCGATTCGAGGCAAAATACCCGAGATTTCCTATTTCAAGTAAGTCTAATTATTAAAAGTATTACTTATTTATACCTTATTGTTTGTTTCACTATGCTAACTGGGGCCCATTTCACAATCGGCAAGACTCCTCTATCGAATATTTGGTGAAATAATCACTTTCGAAGTCCGGGCCTGCCTATTTACCTACAACTAGCTCCTACTAATTTTCTAATGCGCAAGTCCAAATAGAAATCTCTTTGTTTACATTTCGCGGTCGTAAATTTGCCATGTTTGGTCTATTTATTGCTTATCCACTCTTATACAAATCAATGGGTCCACGTCCTTGCAATCTCGCAACGTTGCCAAGTATAAGATATGTAAAGTACTAGCATTGTCTTTGTACTAGGTTTTAACGTAGCACAAAAATAATTAACATAATCAAAAATCTTAGCAACTTATACTTCGAAAATATTAGAGTAAATTTATAATATGAAACAAATTTTAAAAAATTCCGTTTCGGGGTTTACTTCCTACGTTTTTCAGTGGTCATCTAATTAAAATACACATAAAACGGTAAATTTCTCCTAGTTTGGCAACGGTGTTGCTATATAAACTGCATGTAAGCAAGTAAATACAAGGTTCTTATTTACATGCCCGCGCAAGCGTATTTTCACCCAACCCTTATTGTTTTCTCCCTTTCTCCGTGAGGGACTTCTCACTCTATCAGCCTTCTAGGAGTCCTAGTTCTATGCTTAAAACCCTCGTCAATGCTTCTGGCGCCATCTCTTACAACGTTTACTCATCTGCATCCGGCAGCGTAATACAAGAAAACAGTTTTCTTTAAGTTCCACAGAGGCAGTCCTGCATCAGCATAGCGTTTTAAGGTCCTTTACAGGCGTAGCCGACTATATCAAAATCGGCCTCTACTATTGGTCGATCCGCATGACCCTCCGCTTGCTTCGCCCGCTACGGGGGCTCAAGAAAAGGAAACTAACCAGGTGCTAACCCAAGACATACCCAAAATCAAGAAAAAAACTGTTTATAAACATAATCTTTAAAAAGCAATAAAAAAAAAGCAACGGGGTTCGAACCCGTGTTTTCCAGGAGAGACCCAACGATCTAAACCTCTACACCACGAGAGCTCTTGCGAGAAATTGATTGCATCACGAAGACATATTGTCATACGAGATGGATCGACCAATAGGAGAGGCCGATTTTGATATAGTCGGCTACGCCTGTAAAGGATCTTTAAATGCTCAGCATTATAAGATCCTTTACACAAATAGTGCACTATATAAAAATCGGCCTCTCCTATTGGTCGATCCGCATGGCCCTCCGCTCGCTTCGCTCGCTACGGGGACTCAAAAAAGGACACTAACCAGGTGCTAACCCAAACTAACCCAAGACATACCCAAAATCAAGAAAAAAATTGTTTAGAAGCATAATCTTAAAAATATAATAAAAAAAAGCTACGGGGTTTGAACCCAGGCCATCCACGTGAGACGCAACGATCTAAACCTCTGCACCACGAGAGCTCTTGACAGAAAACGATTGCACCAGGTAGACATATTGTAATACGAGATGGATCGACCAATAAGACAGGTCGATTTTTATCTAGTGCACTATTTGTGTAAAGGATCTTAAAACGCCCTGCATCAAACTGCATAATTGGTGGCATTTTAAGATTCTTTACACAAATAGAGCACTATATATTTTTTAAGATTCTGTAACAGTTTTTTCTTGATTTTTGGGTATGGCTTGGGTTAGTTTGGGTTAGCACCTGGTTAGTTTCCTTTTCTCGAGCCCCCGTAGCGAGCGGAGCGAGCGCTATGCGGATCGACGAATAGAACAGGTCGAATTTTACATAGTGCTCTATTTTTGTAAAGGATCTTATTACGCTAATTCGTGCTAGGCCAATGACCTCGAAGTATTTCGAAATCCAAGGCCGTGTTAGCTACAATACAGAAACGCATTCGGCCAATCACTGTGCTTTCACGGCAAAAACGGAAGCAATCAAATTATAGCTTCTCTAAATTTGCGATCTTTAATAATCGAATTTTATAAAAACTAGTTAACGTAGTTCCACCAGATTTGTGTTAAAATTCATAATTTATTTTAGACAATCGCCAATGTTAAGTTTTATATAACTTTTCTGTATTTACATTATTTGCCCTTGCTATTTCCGTAGTGATGCACTTTTCCCGCCAAAAGGGGAGGAGACAGCGCGTTCTAGTTCTCACGTTCTAGAAAACAATCTGCATCTTAATCCCCCAAGTAAGATGCGTTGTGTGCGCGCTCCGGGTGGCTTGGCCATCGGCTATGCCATGCAGTTTCACGTGTTGAGAACTCCCAATTTCTCAAGATTCTCTATCTCAAACGGCATTTGTGGTACTCTGCCATTGCGACATCTCGTCGTAGTCTCTTGATCACTCTCTCAAAGGCCTACAAGTAAAAGGCATCTGTTGGCTCCCGGCCATCTCCGGCAAAAGCAAGACGCTATAATACGCGTTCCCTGTGGTACTCGGTCATCTAAGTAAACTCAATCGTTTACAGTCACTCAAACCTACAAGTAAATGGCGTCTATTGGCTCCCGGCCATCTCCTGCAAAAGTAAGACGCTATAGTAAGCGTTTCCTGTGGCACTCGGTCGTATAAGTTCGTTTACAATCACTCTCTCAAAAGCTGAAAAGTAAACGGTGTTCTTGGCACTCGACTAATATTCTATCTGCTTTATTATAACATAAAGGTTCTCATAAATGCTATTTCCATTACACGGAGTTTAGTCTACCTACGCGACCTGCGTAGCGTGTTTTAGAATCCATTGTAGTGTGTATAAAAAATCGCATTTTCACAAAAGCATCCCTGTCACGCTAACATATGCATATGACTGCATAACATTCTCAATCCACTACATATTGGGTCATTCTTATTCAAGAAGTTGAAGTACATTGTATATAGAAGCTAAGAAGAGACTTAGTAAGTGTTTTTAAGTGACTTTCCCCTGTGTTGAAAGATAAACTGCTGAACGATTGAACGTTACTCGCCAATTGGTGAATATAGTGTACATAGTAGCTTATTGTGGATATTAAGATAATATTTATCCATTTATTATTGCTTGTATATTACTGTATTTCATTTCAGAGTTATCTCAGTTAATCGTGCTCACACAGAGTGGTTCCGTAGGAATTTTAAAAAACATTTAACTGTGTTTAGCTGCAAGATTGTGTTTATAATCATATGATTGGTTAGGATTACAATTGTTTATGCAATGCTTTAGTTTTTAACGGTATTTGTTCTTCTGATATTGTGCAAGATTGATAGTAGCACCGACAGATATTGTTCTTATCATAGCACTGACTAGGTACAAAAAATGTAATGTTTATATTTTGTTTATTTATGAGCTTTAAGTTGTTTTCAGGTAAAATAACTTATTAAAATATTCATATAATGCTAAAGGTTTTCGTTTTATTTACAAATTCACTTTAGAACTAGCCCCTATGGTAAATTATAGTGCATATGAGCATTCTCTGTTGGTTTAGAAAATCGACCAAGATGAAATTAAGTATTGTCTTCAATGTAAAATTTGATTTTCCTAAACGTTTATAATTATGGTCTTTGTTTTTACATTAAATTATATGTGTAGACACGTATGATGTGTTTTTTTATATCATCCAAGCTATTTTATAATCACTCCCCTCTCCCCACCCCCGTATTAAATAGTTAAAAGTCGGTGTGAAGACTTTTCTTAACTTTTTTTCCGAAGTTTACGATTTTCAAATGATTTCAACATCAAGTAAAAACAGACAGTCAATCTTTAAATATTCTCACGCTCATGGACTCACACAATGCTTTTACAGAGCCGCGTGGTGACTCAAATGACATGCAATCAAGAGCACGACTTTCAAATGTCTTTTAAGCACCCCCAAAATTATTGCAAAGTTGTTCAAGGACCTCCAATGTCAATATGCGTGAAGGGAAGAGCCGTTTCCGTCGCAATTATCCTACTATTTTATATTATTTCTGGCTGAAAAGGAATGATTTATTCTGCATTTCTGAAAAAATTGTTATTATATATATCTAATAATATAATTATACAAAAATAATAAATGTAGGATAAACTATTTGCGTACAATCAAAGCACAAAAACAAAATGTCGAGTTAGAGGTTATGTGCGAAATGTGCGTAGCTGCGTGTCGCCATAGGCTGCGCACCTGCGTGGCAAAAGGCGCCTGCGCCATCTGGTTGACGATGCGCTCCATGGCCAGCTCGGTTTCGCGTAATCGTTTGCGCAGCTGGTTCAATTCTTCGTCCACTAAGAGGGAGCCAAATAAAAAAATTAGACACTTAGTTGAGCAATAGAGAGTAAACTGAACGACGTGGTTCTGTTAAAAAAATTGCATAATTTGATTGCACAAATAATGATATGAGAATAAAAAAATACAGTTGAATGCTATTTTGGTTGGTAAATCACTGGCGGGCAATATGTTTATTATCTTTGAACAACAAAAAGTAATTTAAACATTTGTAGTTTCTTTTATTAAAATATTTTGTATCAAGATATAACGATTTAAGTGACATACAATTCTTCCAGCAATTTAAACATGTAATGTATAATATTAATTAAAACGATAAAGAAATCGTAATGCTTCAGCAATTAGTTGGCAAAGCCAAGAAGGAAACGTGAAGGCGCAAAGTTATAAATGACTTAGACTAAAGTATTTCCTGGTTGTGTTACGGTTTGTTATAAATAAAGTTAGATGATGTTCAGGCATGAAAATGCACCTAAGCCACGGTAAATTAAATTCTGCAAAGTAGATGAATCAATTTTTACCTTATTTTATTTATATTTATAGATATTTACTATCAGAAAACATTATTTAAATGTATATGACAGTTCCTATAACATTTCAATCATAGGCTAGGCAACTCCTTCTACAATTTCTAATCGCAGTGAATACTTCTTTGGTTTCATGAGTGATTTTTCAAGGCCGCGTCATGACACGAAAAATTTTCGCTCTCATGAATACACTATTTATTGCGCGCTAAATCAAAGGGTTCAAATTCTATTGAAGTTTGATTTCATATAATGTAAATATTTTGAAAACAATAATAGAATTTAGCTTAGAATGTGCAATATATTAAAAATGCCAAAATTTTTCGTTAAAAAAAAACAAAACTGACAATTTTTTTTAAACATATCTGAAAATATAGGGGATAAAATCTATGCCCCTTTTTTCCTTTTTTTATACCTACATATTTCGGTGTTTCCAGGCTTTTTTACCACACATATTTATTAGTTAGAAGACTGTTGTATAATTAATAAATGAATAATATGTTAGAACTTACTTGCATCTCGTTCTTTCCATCCTAAATGAGCGCAATAAACATAAAAAAAAGATTGTAACCAAAATAAGAGCGCACAATACAAAAATTAAGACGGTTCAGTTAGTAACAAACAATATAGTTACAGAAAATTCTTGAATATGATAATTTTCTGAATAGAAATTGTGTGGCAATTATCAAAAAAAATAATTATGATGAAAAAATTGATTAATATAATATGTTAATAATTTGTAAGACCTTCCAGATATATTGCAATTTCATTACTTACTTTCTAACCCAAAGGGGAACTGATATTTTGGGTTCTTTGGCTTATTTTTTTTTTGCTCCGCACGCTTAAACCAACCCAAACTAACTAAAAATAGTTCAATTGTCATGTTGAAATATTTTTACTAAAACGTAAAACGTCTTAAGTACGCCATTGAACTTCTTGAAAATAAAACTAAAACATTTACTGTCATAACAAATCTTAATATTAACTTCTTATCACACTTTTTTTAATTGATAGCAAATGATTAATTTTTAATAATGATAAAAATAATAATAAGCTCTTTATTTCCAGGAAATTCACATACAAATTAAGAACTAGTAATTCACAAAGATATTGTTATACAAAGGAAAATAATAAAATATGAAATAAATAATAGTTTGTTATAATTAAAATTAATTAATGTAGAGGAACGATACCGATCAAGAACTATACAAAGTAAGTTAGGGAAATAAAAAAAAAAAGCCAAAATAAGAAGTTGCAAAGAAGCAGAGGAAAACCAGAGAAATACAGATGAAGAATGCGGAGATATCGTTAAGGTAGGAAACCAGAAGCTTCACGCAGGTGTTTCAGGACGTTAGACAAGCTGCTGGTATGTATATCACAGACGTTTGATATAAAATTGAAATTTTTGCATATGTTGTGAATGGGGCTCTGGTACAGAATATTAGATGTCGCCAACCTCAGAGTGAGCGCGGGTTGCTGTCTAGCTCTTAAACGCGGTATACATGAAAGGGTATACTTTCCAAAAGAAAGGAACAATCGATCACATCATGGAGAAGCTTATAAAAAAATGTCACCGATTGTAAGTCTCTGTGCGTAGACAGTGACAGTTCCCCAAATGTAGACAACAAAAGGTTATGATCAAACCCTCTGTCGGGGTAGATATTGTCCTCTCTGAACATAAGATACTTGAGAAATCACCTCTGCATAGCCTCCACCGAATCAATGTAGCAATCATACAACGGACACCATTCAAGTGATCCAGCGTTGTTCTAACGAAGGAGTAATAAAGCGGTTTGATGACAAAGATGTTGGTAAACTGTTTAAAATTTCTAATTAGAAAGCCCAACATTCGTGACGCACCAGCCACCATCTGTTTTAAATGAGGAATAAATTTAAATTTCTCGTCAAACACTATGCCAAGATCTCTGACAGTTGATGCTCTATTCAAGACGATGCCGCTAATAGAATGGTTGAAGACGATGGTACTTTTTATTCTATGATAGGTAATGACACTACATTTAGATCAAGTCTGCTGTTTGCGCACCCCTCGCTAATTAAATAGCATCAACATTAGGTGTCAATGCAGTGGAAGACTTTAAGATCGCCAGTGTAGGCCAGCTTAAAACAGTCATATTGAATATACAACAGTTTATTCATGTAAATTGCAGTAAATGTTTACACAGGTCATTCCAATCAGAATAAGCATAATTATACTTACTTACAAGCAGATCATTAAAAAAATTTGCGGCCCAATACCCAGGGCAATCCTGGCACCTTCTAAGTCGCCAGTATGTGGGGACAATATTCTGTCTACCACGCGTATTGTGTTCGTGAATGTCCCCGTGAGTCCTGAACATGCCCAAGTTTCCCCTCGCATACATCAAGCACTGGTATATGTACTGGCAAGGCACAGTCAACACTATCAGTCCCACAAACACCCACACACAGTTATCCAGAAATTTCCAATACCTATATTACTCTCAGAGTTCTCCTCTGCAACCTAAACACCAAACACCCTATATGTCTCAGTCGAATGCCCCCAAACAAGAATGGCATATGAAATATGGGCTTGAAAAATGGCAAAATACGCTATCCTGATTATTTCAGCTGAAACACACCGAGACAAATTCCGAGGCACAAAGAGGTTCTTATTGAGTTTTTTTTGCCAAGACGTCAACATGCTTACCCCACTGTAATCTTGTATCCAGAACCACGCCCAAGAATTTTACTTCAGATACGTTTGCCACAGAAATTACTCTTGTTGTTTTGTCAGAATTAAGTAAGGGCCTGTTCGAACAGAACCAAGCTGCAGCCCTCTCCTGCGCGTCCAGGGACCCATCTAACGACGCCTCCAGCGTATCAGCAGAGGCAGACACTCTGGTGTCGTCAGCAAAGAGCGTGTATTTGGCGATTGTTTTATGGCCAGGAAGATCATTGATATAAAGCAAAAAGAGGATTGGGTCCAGTATGGAATCATGAGGAACCCCTATTGTAATTTCACTCCTTGTCGACTGCACCGCAATGACCCTCCCCACCTGATATCTGCAATCCAAATAAGATTGTATAAGATTGATGCTGTCAGGACAAACGTTGTATTTTTTTAGCTTTCGAAGAAGAATCTCATGATAGACGCAGTCGAACGCCATGCTCAGGTCACAGAACAGGACGAAGTTGTACTGCATGTTATGAAATGCCTCCACTATAGTTGAAATAAGATCCAATATTCCCAAGACAGCACTCTTGTTTCTTTTAAATACAAATTGTGTTTTACAAAATAAATTGTTTGACTCAAAGAAATCAACAATCTGGACTGCCATACACTTTTCCAGCACCTTTGCTATAATCGGACGATAATTTTCTGGGGCTGATGGATCACCCTTTTTAAAAATCGGAGTGACACCAGCCACTTTTAAATTATTAGGAAAGATGCTATTTTTAAGACAGATATTTATTAGTTGTGTCGGTAAAATCAGTATATTCTTCATTGTCTTGATCATTTTTGTATTAGTACCATATATATCACAACTAGGTGTATTTGTTAGGCTATCGACGATCCTCTAATTCATTGCATGTTAGGTACTTCTTTAAAACTGAAATCATATACTGGTGTTATAAATTAATCAAAGTAACTGAATGGATCAATGTTTGTCCGTGGAATACCATGTACTAGATTTTGAGCTATATTTGAAAAGACGTTATTAAAATCAACTGGTGCTATATTGTGACTAGGTGTAGAGTTACTATCTTTTCCCTTTTGCTGATTGGTAATTTGCCACACTGTCTTGGATGGATTTCCAGAAAGAAGATAAAGTGGTCATTTGCAGCAATTTTAGCTTGCTCAATAAAACTCCTATAATTTCTTCTATATCCCAAGTATGCCTGCTCACCTCAACAGAGCCATGCTGATTCTTCAGCTCTCTGAGAAATTCGAGCTGGTCACGCATTGCTTTCAACTCGTTATTAAACCAATTAATATTTTTAGGATAGTCAGATCTCACAAGATAGGACTTTGCTGTGACACATATTATATCAATATTTTGATCAGATATGAATCCCTGAAGCTCCCTAATTTTGTGTCTTAGTAAGTGACCTCACATTGATATATGCAGGACTCTTATCTTGTGATCAGTTGTTTCGGAACATATTTTGTAACCATTTGGCGACGCTGATGTTAATAATAATTTCTCTAGGCCACAGTGCCTGGCATAGGTACTTGTTACAGATATTCTCCGAAACTGCAAGCTTAAAGTGAACTAATTGAAGAAATACGTGAATTCGATACAGTAATCCAAGTTTTCGACTGCGATTCTGTATCTCGGATACGCGTACAGAATCCTCATGTGAAAGAGCTCTCGGTAATTTATCAGTTTAGCAACCATTGGAATTTTGTAAAAACACTTTTTGATTCTTTATTTAGACACTTTTAAAAGATGTTTTTGACCATTAAAGTATTGCGCAATTGTTTGGTTTTCCCACAAAAAAGCCCCAAAGATCGACTTTTGAGGAGCTGAAATGTACAAATCAGGACATTTTTGGTATCTGACGCAGGAGGATTGTTGCAATGTTGCCAAAGGTTGCACCTTTTCTTACGAGGTAAAGAAACGCTAACTCAAATTCACGTATGCGTAACCAACAAGGACTAACGCAAAC
>JAEQML010074184.1:0-14521 GCA_016904865.1 Pissodes strobi | reverse complement strand
GCTATGGGATTTAAGATGCACGATAAAGTCTGATTATATATTCCGCAATGGAGAAAGGAAGATCTCCCAAGCTAACGCCAGTATGGGAAGGGCCCTATACAGTCATCAAAAGAATTAATGACGTAGTGTATAGAATTCAGCGTAGCCCCAGAAGCAAACTAAAAGTTGTCCACCTCGGCAGGTTGAAAGCATATCACGGACATGAAGTAGCTGATCGGGGCGATCAGAATTAAGAGGAAGGCAATGTTACGGCTAGCAACCATACGAATTCCGCAAAATCCCCAAAGAACTAGATACTCAAAAGATATCAAGACCGGACGGAATACCTGCCATCGTGTTAAAGAACTGCGCCAACGAACTAACCCATTTTTTCCAGATCTTTTTCTCTGTCTTACCGAAAAGGGATTTGCTCATCTTCTTGGAAAGTCGGTCGAGTGCAACCTGTTCCAAAATAAGGCAACAAAAACCACGCCATCAAACTATCGCCCAAATGCCTTGCTTCCAATAATCTCCAAAGTCATGGAACGTGTAGTTAATCAGTAACGTGTAGTTAATCAGCAAGTACCAACAGAATAATAAGCGATAACCAATACGGCTTTCGCAAAGCGATCCACATGAGTTAAATTGGCCTATGTCACTCATATATGGAGTAGGGAACTACGGAGAATCTCCAGCGATTGCGTTGGAGATTCAACAGAGTTTGACATGACGAATTGCTCATTAAACTGCCGTCCTTCGTACCACCAGCGTCTCTCTGCAGCTGGCTTGCCCGTATTCTTAAGATCCGATGTCTGCAGGTTGCAGTCGATAGACACATCTCAGACACATTCACCATTAATGCGGGCGTGCCTTGGTTGATTTCACCAACTCTGTTCCTTATCTATATTAATCACCATTAATCCTGTTTACAATTTTGCAGATAGTAAGTACCCTTGTCTTTTATTTAGATCAGAAAATTTTTACCAGCGACTGATACATATCACCGCAGACAGGAGTAGCTTATAACAATTACAAACTTGAGGCGACAGAAATTTGGTCCAGTTCAGTGCAGCAAAAACCCAAGCAGTCACGTTTACCAAGAAAGCCAAAATACGGCGGGCTCTGACATCATTATAACAGTGCAACACTTTTTTTTTCTTATTAGGAGAGTCGTATTGCAAATGCCCGGCCCCGGTAGTGGGGTCGTTAGAGCGCCACCAGTTCTATCCAACTAAACCGAAAAAGCTCTGCTGGTTTTGTGCAGGGTGGCTAGGCTGGCTTATTAAATCAAAAATTACTCAAGCTTATCTTAATAAGAAAACACAATCTAAAATTTAAGGAACAATATATTTGCTACTAAGTTCTTTTTTTTTAAATTTAGCAACAATCCTACAGTAAAAATGGCAAATTAAAGACAAAAGAATGTCAAGAGACTATTAAATTCAACTAATAATTGGTACAATATGGTGATTGTACGGAGACCAATTCTGTTGTTAACGGTACTGTATGCCTTACACTACCAACCGAAGTGATCACTTTGATGTTAACTAAGCTAATTACAACTAGGTATGGGTGCGCTAATAGCTGCACCGATTTTAAATGTAGCAATGAACGGCTACAATAATTAGATCAAATGACTCGATAAATTAATAAAAGAAATAAAACTATTGAAAGCTTTTCTGTCAATGCTCGACTTACATTATAAAGATAGAAAATTCAGAGCGGTTATGTTACTTGATAAATGAATGAAAGGAATAAAATTATTGAAGCTGATTTAAAAACCGACTGTCAATGGTTGATTTATATTAAAGAGAAAGAAAATTCAGAGCGATTAATAATAATAAATGAGTAAATAGACTTAAGCTTCTGTACGATACCACTTAGATCCGTCGAACTCTGGTAAAGGTGCCGAGCACCTGTTGGTACTGCTAGGGCACTGGCCCTGGCGGTGAATCTAGCAGATGACTCGCCCATAAAAGGGGCCCGGAGACAGGACTTGTAGCCACGTAATCGAACTGGCAGCCCCGCTAGTAAAAGTGGTAGCCTGGTGGTTATATAGCCTGGTAATACAAGTGGTAGCCTGGTATTTGATTTGAAGTGGTGGCCCGCTAGTAAAACCTGCTTCTAGCCTGCTAGTAAACCCCTGAAATAACCCAGTACGCATTAGACAAAGCCCCCTTACTTTAATAAAAAACTATAGCTCCCCTTGCATAAATATATTTTCTTTATAAAACAAATCCCCCCAAAAATTATCAATGAATTTTCAATGCTCATCAGCAAATAAGAAAATTAAGGTACAGACAAATTTGATATAAAAAAGATAGGTATGAGTCACCCCAAAAAGAAAATATAAACTTCCCCATATGATCAAAACTCAAGTTTAGGGGTTCGCGAGACTATGGTCTCGGTCTCGGTCTTGTCTCGGTCTCGGTCTCGAAAACGACTGGAAATTAGAATCGAGACCGAGACCGAGACTTACCTATCGAGACCGAGACCAAGGTAACGAGACTCTCGGTCTCGGTCTCGAAAAATATTTTTATTTGTTGAATTTTCAACTTATTTTTCTGAAAAAAAAAATAAAATTTTTATGTATGTTATTGGCAATTTATGCCAACGGGGTCCAATCAACTAAAAAATTGAAAAATCGTGCAAATCCAGGTATAACGCTTGTTTATTTTAAATTGGGCTGTTTCTTTTTAAGATTCTAGAAGAAATGTTATACTGTTATGTACAGGGTTATCCAACGAGGACTAGACAAGGCGATTTTTTGACTTTCCCTGTACTTTTATAAAAAAAAAACTGAAATAGCCATCTTATGTAATTTTCTCCCGCGAATTCGGATATGTTCAGCAAAAAACAATTGAACATCAAATAAAAGTGCTAGGGGTCACTTTGATATATTTTTAAATGGAACGACTGTCAATATTTCAAAAACCGTTAGAGATAGGTATAGGACAGTATTCATGAAATATGTCTAGAATTTTTCGCACAATCCAAATATGTAATAATATACAGGGTGTTCCATTTAAAAAAATTAAGGTTATGCGGTTTTTGACATTTGACAGGCAATTTTTTTCTTTTGACATTTCTAAAAGATAATATATAAAAAAACACACAACTTTTGAATTTAAGTTTTTTTTTTGTATTACCTGTAAGTACGGCTGCAGGTGGGTGTCAAAATATAATGAATAACCCTGTACATACTTAAAAATCCCTATCACTTGTATGCCTACCTACATTAGAGGTAAACATTTTTATATCAAAACAAGAATTTATAAACTAACATGAAATATATTAAAATATTAGTAGGTACCTATTTAAGTTAACTATTATTATCCAAACTGTTGCAAACAAAAAATGTTAAATTATTTAAAAAGTTTATCCCTAATATCACATCTACACCAAGAACTGATACACAAAAGACACTTATTAGATGTTTCATTTAACTTAATACTTCGAAGTAACGTTTGTGTTATTACCGAAATAAAACAGTAAATTATTTAATTACTTTTTATTTGCTCAAACCAAGACCGAGACAAGACCGAGACCGAGGCCGAGACCAAGGTAGTCTCGGTCTCGAGCTTCGAGACCGAGACTAAATTTTTTCTTCGAGACCAAGACCGAGACTTGCCAGGTCTCGGTCTCGGTCTCGCGAACCTCTACTCAAGTTACATTAAAATAAAAATTCAGATTTGATAAAATGGAGTAGATAAGATAACCCAAGCAATTCAAAGCAAATGGCGAACTATGCACAAAAAAGGTTAACACAGATAAAACAATTAAGTCGTTAAGTTGGACAAAAAACTGTAGCAATAATTACCTCGTTAGTGTGTGGAGGGTGACGGGAGATTCGACGGTCTCGGTCTTATACGTATACGACGAACGTGGAAAGCCTGTAGAAATAAGGGAAAAAACCATTAGCGTCATGATGTCGTCCGCGTGCTTCACAGGCAATAAGGAAAGAAAAATAATTGCAGAGAAAATGCTTACCTAGTACAGTATTTAGATCCCGAAACATCAGTGGACACAAGAGAGATACCACAGTATATCCCCAAACATTGGGTGGAATTAAATCACAAAACTAAATGTGGAGTCTCTGACTACACTCAAACAGAAAGCTTCTCTTCTCGCCGAACGGTCTAACTAGAAGAACTCTTGATTCGTTTCCGTCAATTTGCCTTTCTCCTTCTACGAGATTAAAAAAACTACGTCCGTACAGCAAGAAATAGTAATGGGCTGAAACATGCTGGGTGATTTCAATACAAGGAATAATTTTAAGATAATAAACGACTGAGTTCTCGTTTATTATGAGGGCAACATGACGGCGGAAGCCACAATTAATGCATTCAAATCAAGTGATTCAAGAAATACCAGATAATATTGCCTAACAAAACGATAAACTTTTAAAAATTTAAATCGACAGCTGGCATTTATAAGACATTTATAAAACTTTGGACATTCCTATTACTCGGGACTAACAACCGAATGTTACAAAAAGTGCAGCAGCAGAGGTCCCAAAACGATCTAACGATCTCAGAAATGATCGGCCGGTGATTGGGGCCGGCAACCAAAGAATTCCAAAAAGTTTTGAAATATTCAAACCGACAATAAGATATGAATCGACGAGTCTAATGCAGCGTAAAGGCGGGTTTTATTAACAGAATTCTTAAAAATATAAATCGGTTCGCTGGCCGTTCTGGGGTAATGTAATATAAATCAAGCCAAGCTATCCTAATAACAATGTGCTTCGCTTATCAACTAAAATAAATATAGTCACAACGTGTTATAAATGCTAATACAAATATGTCGTTAACCCATACTTAGAATAGAGTTAGTTTACATTAGGAAATGCGGCAATTTCAGGCGTATTATCAGCAAATCGAATCAATAAATTTAGAATTAATAAACCGATGAGTGCAAAATACAGCATCTGTTTTCCTAAATGCGACGTATAAATGAAATTCAAAAATATTTGACACTGGCAAAATCGGACTGTTACAACAGAATCATTCCTTCATCCTCGTCAATCGGACTGCTGGGTGTCTGGGTCAACAGCAATATGTCCTGGCATGACCACGTTGCTAACATCGCAAAATCAGCCACGTAGAAGCTTGGTGCGCTATATCGCAAAAAAACTATACACCGCAGCAGCTGCTCTTGCTCTACAACGCGCAAATAACACCATGCATAGAATATTGCTCACACATATCGGGTGTCGCACCTAAAAGCTGCTAGGTTCCATTCAGAAGGGGGCTGTGCGTCTCGTCGGCGACCCGGAGTAGACGCTGGATCTGGCTAGTCTGGAACACCGCAGACAGGTGACCGAGATCTCCCTGTTTTACACATATTTTCACCGCAGGTGTTCCCAGTATTTGACCCGCCTCATTCTCTCCAACAACGCTTGTCAGACAGTCACGACAGACTGCAAAAGCGCACCCGTTCGTCATACAACTAGAAACACCTAGAATATCGCTTTACAAGGACTCTTGTCTGATGCACTGCATCACTGTTAACATCTGTTTCCCCCTGATTACAACCTACAGCTATTCAAGAACCGTGTCAATTAACATCCTCGCACACACATACCGCTTGTCGAGTGCCATAGGATCTCTCTTTAGTGTGTGTTGCACTGGCATACAAAAACTGGGCAGAAGGTTTAGCAGGAAGTTCTTTGTCTACAAACCTCCAACTCCGCTAGCAACGATTTTACGCGAAATTTCCATATTCCGTTCCGCTTGCCGTTAAATGGTCCGATATGTCGTTTGCTTGTTTTATTGTCTGTGGTAAAACGAGAAAAAGAAAGAAAACCAGGTACACACGATTTAAATTTAATTTGTATTATCAGGAAACCTATTTTATACAAACAAAAGGTATTGTGGGCCGAAATAAAATAACTCTTAGCCAGCTTTATATGAGGGTATATTGGGATGAAGAGTTGGAGCAGAAGTAACTTAAATAAGAATCATCCGGGGCAAAGGCTTCAAGACGTGTTTGCATTAACACCACTAATTTTAATGATGTTATCATAAAAAAAGAGACGCCAAAATGCATTTAACAGAGGTTTAAGCGAGGTTTTAAGTTTTGCCTTTCTATCGATACAATATTATATTATTATGTAAGTAATATCTAATGTAATAGGGGACAGAGCTCTCGTAAAAATAAATTTAAATGTCCTATAGGTGAAACTGAATTGGATGATCTTGGATGAGATTGATGAGAATGATATTCGTGCCATTTCGAGTTGATACAAACTACGCAAAAGATAAATTACGTTGTTTGAAAATGACAATAGCTGTACATGTGATGAAAAACGAAAATCATTAGATTTTGCAACGCATTAAACCGATGCATGACCCGATCATACACAAATGTCTTGGCTACATTTAATCTAAGGCTGTTATCAAGGCGACAAGAAGGCATTTTTATTATAACTGCGAAATCAAATGCACTTTTAATAGAGTAATGTAATTTTTATTCTGAATGTGAAAAAACATTTACAATTAAGTAAACCAAGTAATTTCCTTCCTGCAAGCTATGTATATAACACGTTATTGACGCTTTAAAATCTAGTTCTAGCGGGGAATTTAAAAATCATGTTCTGTAAAATTGCATTGACATTTTGCACTGCGCTAGTAATTTTAACGGAATAACTGCGGAATAAATGTAGAGGATTAAACAGCGACAATGTTATATTACTGAAGCGAGTAATATTTTCGGTATTTATCCGAAGTGCATAAACTGATAATTCTGCAAGGGGCTATTACTTGAAAATTGCATGTCTTTATGTTAGTTTTTATTCGTTCTTCGCATAACGTTACATGCTCTGTGGTTCGCAAGTTTTTAAAGAGATGTTTGAAAAAGCCCTGATGGTCATTAACACGTAACCTATATTATTATAAAATATGCTTAGTTTGTTCTAAACGTATAGACTTCATTAAAATAATTGTTAACAGAACGGTCAGATGGTTGAAACGTGCAACCATTGAAAGTCATGAACCTTTCATAACAAAATCTTTTTAGAAGCTAGGGGGGTAAAAAATTTGGACGAATACCGAGTTCTCCTGGACAATTTCATTTCCTTAACCGTTCTCTACTAGGTGATCACGAGATTACTATCCCGGCGGTAACTCTCACAAAGAAATGGTGCTTGCCTCTGGTGCAAATTTTAGCATGTAAAACATTTGACTGTCATTTTCACTTAGACCGTCAACGTCTTTTTTTAAATAGAATGCCTAAGGTTTAAATGCATATCGCAATCTATATTGAGAACATTGCATCACCACCTATTAAACTAGAACCTCTGATATCTAAATCAAAGATGGCGTCGCGATTAGGGAGAAGACTATGGAGACAATGAAAAAAATATGACGTACTTTTGCCTCTTTTTGACTTAGAAAAATACATACCTAAATTACTTTTAATAGTTAATTACATGTCATTTACCAAAATAACAACAAAAAAATCGTGTGGGAGCCATGCCCATCACAGAAGGAAACATATGCTATGACGTACAAAATACAGACTATAGCTATTAATTTATAAATATACAGTGGTTTGTTTAAAATATATTTCGAAGTGTATGCCTATAAACCAAAACAAGAATACATAGTTACTTAGATATTTTTTAAAGATAAAGACTGTTTAAATAAGATAATGTAATGTGAAAAAATTAAGGTTTACTTTTGAGATTTTTGATTTGACACAATTGTTTCTGTTTTGTTAAAAAAATAAACATTTTAATTATTCTAATAAGTAGTTTAACAATAATTATAATATGCTATGATGTAAAAAATACGAACTATATGGCTATTAATTTATAAATATACAGTGGTTTGTCTAAAATATATCTGGACCTACCTAAAAACTAAAACAAGAATACATAGTTACTTAGATATGTTTTAAAGATTTTTTAAATAATAAAAATAATGTAATTTAAAAAAAATAATGATTACTTTTGAGTAATTTTTTTGATTTGACACAATTGTTTCTGTTTTGTTTAAAAAATAAACTTTAATTTTAAGAAATCTGAATTTCGAAAATGTTACCTATTCTTTTCAGTTTAAGCCTGTGCAGTAGAAGCACTTGCATCACTAGGTTTCTTTAGCTGTTTTGCCTAGTTTTTGTAACATACATTTTTTTGATACCAATAACAGAAAGAAAAAAAACACTTACTTGACTCGACGTTTTCAAAATATGTTTTGAATTGGTTGAGTTTGTACTGTTGAGTGATAAAAATGTTGTAAAAATAGAGTGTATTCCTAAATATGTAAAAATATCACTTGCAATGTTTAAATTGCCTTCTACAGAACGCTGCTATTCGGTATGATGTTTTAGAAAATATGCAGCTTCAATAAGAACTTTCTCGACAGTGTTAACATGTGTGTAAGTGTAAGTACTTCAAGATGTAAATTGAGTTGGCTTTTGTCTTGACATGAAATTTTGTTGACAGCAGCACCCATTTGCTCTATTTGTGCTATTGATATAAATAGATTTTCAGAAATAAATACAATAAAATTTAAGTGAGGTTGAGGAGCTTCATCAATATTAATAAATTCAAATTCAAATTGAAAATAATTTTTATTCATCACATACAAAAAAGACATTCAATACATGTTTACATAATTTGACGAATATGGAGTAATATTATAGATGAACATTACTGAGCGGAGCAGCCCCGAAAACATAAGTTATATACAAAAATAAAAATAACTACAATTCATCACTTAAATATCATATAATTCCCAGCATAATCATCAGTATATTAATTTATAACCCATCAATTACAATAATCTATAACAACCCATAAATTTCACTAGTTATACCTATAGGAACATTATTCATAGCTCGAGAAAAAAAAGAACAAAAAAACAGAAATAGATCTCGGTCATGTGCAAGAACAACCCCTCGCAAGCCCCACAGGCGAAATTTTAAACAATATTATTACAATATTTATTATGATAAAACCAACAATAAAAGCGCAGGAATCCAATCAATTTAAAAGTATACACGGTGTCCCATATAAGAATGCACACTACAGGGATCTCGGAAACCAGAAGAGATACAAAGATGATTAAATTAGAGAAAAGATGTGCCTTGCTGAACCCTACAACGTCATGTTTTGGAATCTAAAAAAATCCGATTACTTCCGAAGATATTTGGGAAAACCCGAATTTTCCCGATTTCGTTTTTATTTATTTCTGACTTTAAGTAAAAAGATATGACAATGCAAATTTCACATTCCCATTGGTACTTTTCCTGCTCTTCACGTTGATGTTATTAGATTTTCAATCTGACGTTTCGTTTCTTAGCAACCATCATCAACTTTATTTTTTCAAATAGTCGAAAAAATTTGTTCTGTTCCTAAAAAACTCTAATTTCGATCCTAAATCCAACGGCATCTCGCTTCTTACATATATCCGACGTTTCGGCTGAAAAAACCATCATCAATGTTATTTGATGATGGTTACGAAGGAACGAAACGTGGGATCAAAATTCTAATTACGTCATTAGGTAGAGGACAAAAATTGGCATAGGAACATGTTTTATTGTGATCTATCATCTTTATTAAAATCTGAAAAAAAAATTATATTTTAAATTTCAGGAATTCTTAGATTGCAATTGAATTTTCTTTCAAGCTTTAATAAAGAAAATTTATCAAAATAAAATGCACATTTCTATGCCATTTTGCCTCCTCTATATTATGACGTAATTAGATTTTTGATCTGACGTTTCGTTCCTTCGTAATCATCATCTAATAGCATTGATGATGGTTATTTTTATCCGAAACGTCGGATAAATGTAAAGAGCGATATGTTGTTGGATTTGGGATTAAAATTAGAGTTTTTTAGGAATAAAAGAAATTTTTTCGACCATTTAAAAAAACAAAGTTGATGATGGTTGCTAAGAAACGAAACGTCAGATTGAAAATGTACTAACATCATCTTGAGGAGCAGGAAAAGTGGCAATGGGAATATGAAACTTGCATTGTCATATCTTTTCAAATAAAGTCAGAAAAAAATAAAAACGAAATCGAGAAAATTCGGGTTTTCTCAAATATCTTCGGAAGTAATCGGATTTTTTTAGATTTCGAAGCATGACGTTGTAGGGTTCAGCAAGGCACACCTTTTCTCTAATTTAACCACCTTTGTACCTCTTCTGGTTTGCGAGATCCCTGTACTGTGCATTCTTATATGGGACACCATGTATATTATACGAACATGAGCACAACTTATATAGATTGTTCTTGCAAGAGTTTAATCTTAATGTATTTAGAAAATTTAGGTAGTGAAAAATTAAGTCTTTTTCTCTACCTAAATTCATTTGAAAATTGTTCCACATTTGCGTTGCAATGAAACCAAAAGACTTTTGAAAGTTTGTGGAATGGTGTTGAGGTATCAAAAAATCACCAATAAAACGAGTTTGATGAGTTTGATGTGATAAAAAGTTTATACAGATAAGATGGTTGTTTGGACTTTAAAATTCTATAAATAAAATTATGTAAGTGTAATTTACGCCGATTTGCCAAGAATAAAATTGAATAATTATTTAAATAAGGTGTAATATGCTGCCGGTATGGAATATCATATGCAAACCGCATACAAGTATTTCGCAACTTTTGGATGGATTTTGCAATTTTATTAGTTAAAGAACCATGATAAATGACATCGCCATAGTCAAGCAAAGATAAAACTAGAGAGTTACACAAATAAAGTTTCGTTTTTTGAGGCAGATATTTTTTTAAATTATACAGTTTTTTTAGTCTAAGGTATGCAACGCTTAGTTTTCTTTTAACATGCGTTTCAAAAGTGAGTCTAGTATCAAAATAGATTGCTAGATTCTTGGCTTCTGTAACAATAGGCAACTGTTCATTATTTAATATTATATGTAGGTTGTTATTTATATTGGATATTTGGTTTTTATTTTCTCCTAACAGCATAATACATGACATTGTAGCATTAAGTTTTAAATTATTATTTTGTGCATAAGTGCTTATATTTTTTAAATCTTCATTAATTTGTGTTGCAAAATTCTCATGTTGATTGGGATTAAAAGAAATATACAATTGGGAATCGTCTGCAAACTGTTGAAGTTTAGAACTAACAATACTTTTCTCCATATCGGCAACATACAAAGAAAATAACAGTGGCCCTAAAATTGACCCCTGCGGAACTCCACTGCTCACTGGTAAGTAATTAGATTTTATTTTGTCGGGTCCATTATTTATAAGAGCACACTGAAAACGTCCAATCAAATAAGATCTAAAAAAAGCCAAAGCCTGATCAGAAAAACCAAAATAATGCAACTTCGCCAACAGCATTTTATGACATAAAGTATCAAAAGCCTTGGTAAAATCCAATAAACAAAGTCCAGTAATTTCCTTTTTATCCTGGTTAAATCTTACATCATTTACTAAATTTACAAGGCATGTACTAGTACTAAAATTTTTCCTAACCCCGGATTGGGTGGCCGGAACTATATCTTTGGATTCTATAAATAATAATATTTGATTATATAGTATATTGTGTAACTAGGAGGAAAAGCAAAACATTCCTGGACGACTGTGGTAGATGCTGGACGAGGCGCAGCCGAGGCCAGCAACACAGGAGTCCAGGAATGTGCTTTTTCTACGAGTTGCACATACTATTTTTTATCCGATCGAAATTAATTAGAATACGTACTTATATAAATATATAGCTAAATATTACTGTAAATAAAAACGGTGTTTTAAATTTAAACTCAACATAATATCAAGTTTGGAATCGAGCGAGCTTGAAGTTTATTGCGTAGCTACGGAAACTACAGCAAAATGTTACTTTTGATAGACGTCAGATCTGACAAACAAGGCGTTTGAATATGACAGAAATGTTACATTCCCGGCCTAGGACGGGAATGTTATATTCCCGGACTGTTATTTTCTATTCTTGTACAGTTATTGCATGTTGCCAAGCAACGAAGACAATGTACTGGAATCATGACTTTTGCGGTGAGAAAACACATCGGAAAGGTGTCGTTTTTCGTCCGATCAGATAAAAATAAAGCTTTATATCTTTAATTGACAAATCATCTTCGCCCATTGCATTCGTTGAAATAGAGTTTAAATTCTTTATTAACGAAACTTCATCAATTAGATCAAAACTTAACTCAGAAGTGACTAACTCGTGCCTATTCTGTGTATAATATTCTAATTTTTCATTGGAAATCGTATAATTATTTGAAAGGGAGCTTACGAAAAAATTGTTTATTATTGAGGGGTCTGGAAAAATTTTACAAATATTAATATAATTATTATTACCTTTTGTCAGATTCAACTTTTCAGCATTTTTCCAAAATTCTTTCCCCGGCTTTTCTGAAAGAGAGTGAAAATATGCAATTTTTTCGCGGGCAATGGCGTGTTTAGTAAAATTCCGTAGCTCTCTGTAGTGTTGCAGCTTTGCGTCACTTTTATGATGTAAATATTTCCTGTAGGCTTTGTCCCTCATTTTCATAAGTAATTTGATGTTAGTCGTGATCCATGGTGTGTACGATCTCTCTTGAACTGTCTTATGTTTAAAGGGAGCATGCTTGTCAATCAAAAATGATATATAAGAATTAAAAATATTGAGCTTGTTGTTAATATTAGAAGTATGATAAATGAGGTCCCAATTTAAGGAACGAGCATCCCTCTCAAATTCACTATTCATAATTCCGTTATAGTCCCTAAATTTAATATTTCTTTTTGGCGATTTTTTCGAGGCTAGATTAAAATTTGCAAACACCAACCAGTGATCAGAGACAGTCTGAGAGATAGCGATCATATCACAATTCTGAGGAGGCATTTTTTTACTTGATATTATAAAATCTAACAAACTAAAATTATTTCCAATCTGATTTAACCGAGTAGGCTTGTTAACATATTGTTCCAAATTAAAATTTTCAAGCAATTTTATAAGATTTGTCTTTGCTGTACTCTGGCCTAGAAAATTTATGTTATAGTCTCCAACAAAAATTGTATAATCACAAAAAGGTACAGTTAAACTTAAAATATCCTCGAAGATGTCCAAAAAGTCGTTAACATTTGAAGATGGTGGTCGATATATAGTTGTAAAGATAACAGTTTTTTACCAATATTAAACTTTATACAAAGATATTCACATGAATCTGAGTTTACCAGAAGTTGGAGAATTTGATAATTGATATAATTTCTTATATAAATACCAATACCGCCACTTCTACCTACCCGATCTTTACGTATGAATTGGTAGCCATTAAGTTTAAAAGAGGTCTCATCATAAGAGGGTGAAAGCCATGTCTCTGTAATTCCAAACACCTCGAATTTATGCTGATATACATATTGTTGAAACTCATCAAATCCCGTATTAAGTGATCGTACATTAAGATGTGCAAAACTAAATAAATTATTATGATCAGACCCTACGCGGATGCCTTTCTCATCCATTATTGGCTTTAAATGATTTACAGAACCTACGAAAAAGAGCCTCCGCACAAGACCAAGATCGCCACCCCATATTAGGAATAAAAATAATCACAAAATAATAACAAAACACGATAATTATCAGCTTCAACATTTAGAAGTGTTGTTGATCCACATTATATTCTTAAGCAAAAAACTGTAGCTCATACAAAAAAAGTACAACGCCTTGAAAATCTTGAAACCTTGAAATAATACCTTATACCTACTTACAAATTAATATTTTATTGTTCTGTAAATAATAATTGTGAAATTAATAAGATCTTATTTTAATAGATTTTATCAAAAAAAAAAAACCAAAGTAGATAATATGGTTCTTACCTTTTACGAAAAGTAAATATAGGTACCTTTATATCCCAGATTTCGGCGACAATTTTAATTTTTAGACTAAATAATAATTTTTCAGACTCACTAACCTGTATGTTAATTTCAGTTTGTTTATTGGAAGGCAGCTTACCTATTACGTCAGTCAGTTTATCCATTGACGCAATAACCACCTTAGCACCCCCATTCAACACACACACTCGCCCCCCCATAGTGTAGCACGCACTTGGGAAGTACTTTTTGCACTCTTTAGAAATTTGTAGATTTTCGACAGTAAGTAATTCAGTTAGAAAAACTCCCGAACCTTTTAGGCGCCTTTTAGTATTAAAAATATCATCGCGTAGCCACCGACAACACACTGAGACTACTACAGGTCGAGGCCTCGTTGATTGAGATGTTTTTTTATGCCTAGCCGGTGACAATAGTTTAAGTCACTTTTATGAATATTTACTCCGATTTTTTGGCTGATAATATTGGTAACCTCTTGATATATGTTCTGGTTTGCTTTCTCCGGAATACCGTGAAGCAAAATAATGGCTTTTGACGTAGTCAAAGTTATTTTAGAGATATTATGCTTTATATCCTCAATAGATTTTTTGACAGACGTCTCAAACTCTAAGAAACGTTGAGAGAGCTCCTTTAGGTCAATATTCGACCCACTTGTAGATGAAATCGCCCTGTTGTCAAGAGCTTCTCTAAACTTATTAATATCTTCGGCGAACTTGGCGGCCATTTCTTCCACCTTGTCAT
>JAEQML010074183.1:0-14524 GCA_016904865.1 Pissodes strobi | reverse complement strand
TGGATATCTTGGTATGAATATGACAAAAGTTTTATAAATGAGATATTATGGGCAATCCTTAGAAATGATTAGTACTAACTTGATCTAAAGCAAAATTCTAACGAGTTTTAAAGTCGTTAAAAATGAATATATTTTTAGGAAAAAATACGTATATACAAGATTTTTCCTAACATTTTTTATCTGATTGCATGTGGTCCTGAACGAAGAAATAAAAAAAATATTACTAAAATGTTTCAAGTTGGTTTATGAAACAGTGTCACAGGTATTTTTCATGACATTTGAAGCAGTCGCATTAAATAAAAATATGTGCAATACCCTTGGTGCAAACAGATTTGGTTATACATCAAATCAGAAGTTTTGGATCACTCGGTTTAAGCATGTTAAAATAATTTCCCGAGAATTTTTTGTGTCCATTGTTTGGCTTCACGAACCACTAATTATTTGGCGTAAAAATTTAGCAGTTGTACAAACATGTTATCTGATCTTAACTCGTGCAAGAATAATTAATTGCTCTTTGTGAAGAAGGACATGTTTTGTGAAGAAGAACATGTTTCCTGCAGAGAGTGTGGCTCAAAAATTAGGTGTTACGCAAAGTAATGTCTCGAAAATATAAAACGTTTTCAAAAGAGTGCTTCGTTACAGAATAAGATGATCTTTAATCGGTAAAGCTGGGCTGGTTTATTTAAAACTTAATCTGTGACACCAGCCACAGCATTCTTCTGGGTGGCGGAAATGCTCTGATAACAAAGCTTATGAAAAGGCATTAGGAACTTACGTCTGGGATGTCATCTACACATAGCCAGAAGGCATACACACTAGCCTGAAGAATCGTATGCTTCAGCCATGTTTTCAGAAAAAAAAAATCAAAATGGAAGTTGTAGCTCCCGGATTCGTATTTAAGGGGAGCCTACAAGACCTACTCAGCTAACTCATCTTTATCCTGCTGCACTTTTCTTTGCAAAAGAAATTGCTCTGAACCACGAGGATCCATTAACAATTTGTATTTTTTCTGCTTTTTTTTTCAATCCTCTCGGCTTGACAGGACAAGCTAAAGGATTCGTAGGTTGCTTGATATTTCCGAGATGACGTCCGATCGCATAAGCAGAGTTGGACAGTCTCTCGCGATCTGGTCCCCACAACTGATTAAATCCTCAGTTATCCAAGGCGGTTAAGGCTATAAATAGTCCTTATTGCCGCATTTCTCAAGAATATATGAAGAAGCAGCAGTCCCATCAGAACCTCAAGAGCTCTGGTAGGTGTAGTCTTCATAACGCCTGGCATTTCAACAAAAAATAGTCTCTGCATCCGGTTCAGTTTAGAAGCCAACTTACGTGGATTTTGCATATTGGCTCCGTATATAATTATGGAGCGCATCACAATTTTATAGATCCAGTACACTTTGATGAGCGCCTTTTTAGATCGATTTTCTACGTATTGCCTCTAGCTCATCATCTGGTGTGGTAGATACTTGATCGGAGCCCTTGTATTCGAGGATCCTCAGAGACATTCTAATTTATGGTTAAGTCATACCTTTTTCATTTTAGTAAAGAGCATATCTTTGACCTTACATGGCTTACTCTGAGGCCTTCTCTTGTACATCAGTTTTCAATCATCCTCACAAACCGCATTGCCGGTCCCCGTAGGTTATCCATAAATGTACTGGTGATGAGAATTAGCAGGTCGTCTACGTAGGCCTGTGTGTATAGACAATATCTAAATTGCCGGATATAAGGAAGTCAAGTACGCCTGCTCCCCTTTAGTTTCCGTCCTCGCTCCTCCTCATTTATATGTCAATATAAAGCTTTTGAAATAGTAAGTTTTCAAGTTACAGGGGGGTCCAGGTAAACTCAATTTTAAATCCGTATATATATCTTTAAAAAATCTCATCTGAAAAACATTTATTAAATCGAAAATCTAGAAACGCACTTTAGAACTGGCTATAGTTTTAATAGTCCATGACTCAGAAGTGTTAATTAGGATTATCTACGACCTACATAATAAGAGCTTAATACGTGATTCATTTTGACTCATTTGGGTTGCGTAATTAACGTCATTGCATCACTGGTGATGACTCTAATTACGTAACTCATTTATTAATAATCCATTTGACAAGTCGTCAACGTGTCAAAAACAGAAGTTTTAATTTCAAGATAAGACTTTTTTATAATATAACTAACACCCGTTTGGTCGGAATAAACAATTGATTTCATTATTGCTTAAAACCATAAAGGAGGGGGGTGGTATCTTAGTTATTAATCGACCACTTTTAATGAACTGTATTACTATAAGGTAGCGAGATTCTATCTATAGGCTGAATTGAAACATGTATTCATTTTGATTTGCTTTAATAATGCAGGTGTAAATTGCACTTGAATATGATAAATATAAATATACAGCATTTTCTATATTAATTTCAAGCATTCATCCATTCACACATACAACTAATATTACAAAACAAGTTATTTATAAAGTGACTATTTACTGAAAGTTCTTGATTTTATGATTTAAACTGAGTTTTTGTCTTTAATTAATTTAATACTTTTAGGTTTCTCCAACTTAGCAACTTTCACACATCGCACCTTTAAACCTTGATTCTGATTTATCAGTATCTTTAATGGGAAGAGATTTTGCTTAGTTATTTTCCAATTTTTGTTTGTTTTACGGAAACCATAAAATTCCGCTTTCACCTTGATTGCAGACATTATTCGACCAGAAATGTCAATCCGCCATCTTACGTTCATGTTTCCAAAGGGGACGCTATCTTTTTCCTCACTCAACTACTGCAAAAATGCCCAAAAAGAGTTCTTCATCCAATCTTGGACAAAGATAACTGAGGTGCACCAATATTATTCTTTAATATCTGTGCAAACAAACTAGGAAAATGCCTAAAGGGATGACCTTTGGTGCGAAAAGGAACAAGCAACAACGTTTAGCCGTTCTTCGAGTGAGATTCTGAACTGCACTTTTAGAGGCTAGAGAGCAGTGACTGGACTGATCTAGTACACAAAAATAACTAACAAAATGCGCGAAACACTAATTAGTTGCCTTAAACAGGGCTAAGACAGGGCTAGATGTTTTTCGGCGCGAAAATCTACGAGAGCTGTGACGAAACAGGTCCTACGAGGCTGAGTGTTTGCTACACCCTGACTGAACTCATTTCTTCTTCTAGCTTCTAGCTGGCCGCCTGGCAAAACCAAATGAGAAGTGGGGTGTCGAATTCATTTGAGGTTGAAACGGTAGGAACTGTATTCTCTCTCTATTTGACACATTATTGTGTATAATACTGACGGAGACAAAAATATGTTTTAATTTGGAAACGATTAAACACGACTGAATTGACGGAGTGTCGTTTTGCGTTCTACAGCATGCCGCATATGACGGACTCTATTATACCAACAAAACCAGGTTCGGACTAAGACGTCGTAATGAAGAACTGAAATATGCTGCTTTAAATGCACAATTTGGGTTGTGCGCGGGGTGAAATAAATCTATCCGTGAATCAATTATGGCTCATTCATACAGGGTGTTATCACCAAACTATACGGTGAAAAACGAAAGTTATACACGTGTTGGGGTGTTTCCCCAACATATTCCCCCGCCATGAAGATCCCATCTTCATTAAAGAGAAAGAGAGAGTAAGAACTCCAACTGAGAAATAAATACAATCTATTTAAAGAACAAAAAACAAAAGAATACCTTAAGTATTAAAGGAAACGACGGCAAAACTGCCTGGGGTTTTCAACAGACTACAAACAGAGAATACTTTTTTAGGTATAACGTGGAACGACGACAACACCGCCTGGGGTTTATTGTATTCAGAATCACAAACAAAATAATACTGCTTTAAGTATTAAAGGGAACGACGGCAACACCGCCTTGGCTTATCGACAGACAAGCAGAAATCTAAAGACACGCAAATTTAACAGGCGGAAAATTCTTTTAAACACGCTGGAAGAACGCGCGTTAATAGAGAGTGCACTTCGCAAAGTACAACATTTAACATAACCTCAATTACATTAAATCATTCACTTATTCAGTATTATCATACTAAGGTAAAAGAGGGTAACACTTTGTTATGATACAAACGACGATTCCGTTTTCTAACACTAGAGAATGAGTCATACAGTTTTTATGCTCAAAAGGTGGCATGAGGGGTAAATTAACTAAATTATTGGGAGAGAGTTTTGTTCAGAGGATTGAACACACAAAGAGAGAGGGACACCACCGTACACGTCTCTACGTGCAGGGCTATATACACTGAGATGAGTTGAACTATTGTTTAAACGAGAGTTGGAAAGAGGGGCGTTTCCTGCAATTACCCATCCTAAATGAGTATTTTGCAACATAGGGTGATTATTTCCTAATGGTGTATATAACACCAACTAAAATCAGATCATAATAGAGATCAGCACCAATCAACATACCGATGTCTGATGGGAAGCATAATGCGGGTCACTTAAACTAAACTGACTGGGGACATTTATTCTAGCCTTGTCAATGGGGACTTGCGGAATTTTACAAGTTATATTGTCGAGTACAGCACAAGTCAACTTAAAACTTCTGTTATTATACACAATGGAGTACAGCCTGAAGGACAGGAAATACCTATCTTGAGATATTTGAGGGGGTCCTCTATTTTGAGGAGGCAGGGTATCATGCTCTTGAAAGAGACATGACTGACTTTTGTCGAGAGAGTGCCTATTTATAGGCTGATCAATTTGAGTACCGTGGGCTGCTGAGTTTTGATTATCAAAAACATTATCTTGAAAAGAGGGAGAACTATGGCCATTGAAACCATAGTGAGGTGTGTGTACTTGAGAGTTATGTACAGGAGTATGATGCTTCTGAGCACACAAAGAACATATTCTGATGGAGGTACATTTACTTCTCGACTGACTAGTACCGAGAAGCAAACAAGTTTAACTTTTTAAATTTATCATAAGTGTATATTTTATTTTTGATTGCAAAATCTGCACAGAGCTGATTTGCTTTGTTGTCTCAAACATCTAGGGTTCCGCACCAAAGCACACCATAAATCTACTGGATTCCATTCAAAAGAGAGCTGTGCATCTCGTCGTTGACCCGGAATCTGGATAGTCTGGAACACCGCAGACATGTGGCCGATATGTCCCTGCTTTACAGATACTTTTACGGCAGATGTTCCCAGGATTTGGCCTGCCTCATCCCTCCCCTGGCAACGTCTGTCAGACAATCACGATAGACGGCAAGAGCGCATCAGTCCGTCATACAACTGGAAACACCTATAACATCGCTTTACAAGAACTCCTTTATCTGGCGCACTACATCACTGTGGAACTCACTCCCAGGACATCTGTTTCCCCTTAATTACAACCTACAACTATTCAAGAACCGTGTCAATCAACTTTTTCGCATACACACCGCTCGTCGAGCGCCATAGGATCTCCCTTTAGTATGTGTGCCACTGCAATAAAAAAATAAAGTTTATTTTTTTACTTAAACGGTCGCTCGACCACATCGCGGCAGTATTTCCCGATCTTGACTGCAATAACGTTCATGTAGATAACAACTATAAATTAATTTAAAGTTAAATTCTTCAACATGCTCAATAAGATCTGACCTTCCAAAAACTCTACATTTATTTTTTGTGCCCCTCATACGTCTTAAGTTTCATCTCTAGAATAATTGTTCTTGGAATAACGATATTTTAACAAGTACCGCAATAAATATAAAAATAGAAGAAGGTGTTTAAGGCTAGCGTTTGTTGGAACGATTGGTAAAATTAAATCTGGCAATAGTTATCAATTCTGTCATATAATGTTTTACGTAAAAAGCAAACAACAAACGAGAGAATATTGCGAGGGAGAGGTGCCGTTTGGGGGAAGTTTTAAACATATATTACATTTTCATTCCGCGGAACAGTAAAAGCGGATACAAGTTCTCCGAAATTCAAAACAAACACTTTTGTAGTTATGTTTACAACTCGGCACGCAATACGTTTGAGGCATATTGATATTGATTTAAATAAATGTGTCACCTACCTATTTTGAATTATGTCATTTCGTATAATTGAAAGATACGCATACAATTTCTGTTACTACAAATTCTCAATAAAAAGGTTACAAACTTATTTTAAGCATTGTGCGGCATCATGATGTCAATATAAAATGAAAGGATATTGAAAATATGTAAAACTCTGTCATAGATTGAGATACATGGCCAGGTTGGTGAAGCTCTTAGACGAAATAAAATTTCAGTACCTTGCCACAAAAGACGAGAAGAATAAATGATTAATAAACATGTAGGTAAATTCACTTTAAATAAGTAGCGCTCATAAAACCAAACAAACATATTGTAAAACATTACAATGGCAACAGCACTAAAAGAAAACAAAGTTATGCAAATAAGAGAATTTATTTATTTAGAATAAAATTTTCTAGCTTTTCATTCTACAAAACTGTTTACGGTTTGTTTGTTATCAATCCGATTGTAACGCTTTTTCTGTCCTCTAATAGGCCCAAAACCTTCACTCCAGCTTAGAAGGAACTGAGAGTGCGGGGTTGCTAGTCCCCCATCGGGCACCTCCCCAGGTGGCAGATAGGGGAATGCCTCCCAGATATGGGTGGTACCGAGGTAACTAAATACTTGGGGCGGACCAAAACTAGCACTGAGCAGCGGCGCGGCCGCTGGCTGTGTCAAAACTGTCCACAGGCAAGTTTGAGAAACATTATTGGCTGTGTTTCGGACAGCAATCGGCGAAGTGGGATCCACTGAAACGGCGTTTGTACAGCGGTGTAGAAGGCATCGGAAAACCACTACACTAACTCTTCCCAGGAAAATCTTGATGGCTGGAAAAACCACAAGAATGGCCCCCAGTCCCCGGCAGACCTTCAATGGTTAGAGGGTGCGAAGAATCTCCCGGCCAGCACTGAAAATGTGCACCTGGAATATCAGAGGTATGTTTGAAGCGGGAAAAATTCGTAACACAATAAAGGAAATGAACAGATTGAGTATTGACGTGATGGGTATCAGCGAAATGAGATGGCGAGGAAATGGAGAATGCCAGATAGAAGATCATATAGTGTATTATGCTGGAAACGAAGAGAGAAACCACCGACAGGGAGTTGGATTTATCATGAGGAAGGAGTTGAAGTCTTCCATTAATAGCTGCCTGCCATTTATTTTGCTAAAGCTCAGAGGAAAACCTTTTAACATAAATCTTATCCAAATATATGCTCCCACAGCGGACAAAAGTGAAGAGGAAGTGGAAGGATTCTATGCTCAAATATAAGAAGTACTTAAGAACGTTAAAGCAAGAGAAGTAAACATAGTAATGGGGGACTTCAATGCTAAGGTTGGACATGGAAAGGAGGACGAAATAGTGGTCCAGGATGGAGGAACGAAAGAGGAGATAGACTGGTACAATTCTGCAGAGAAGAACGCATGGTAATAACAAATACATTGTTCAAACTACCACAAAGACGCTTGTACACTTGGAAAAGCACCAGCGAACACACCAGATAATATCGTAAGAAATCAAATAGATTTTATCCTAATAAATCAGAGGTTTCGAAACAGCATAAATCTTACCTAGGAGCAGATGTTCCATCTGATCACACTCTCATAGTCTGCGTACTGAGAGCTAAACCACGAAAGACTTAGTTTACCCAAGTCACACAGAATAAGAAAAAAATATGAGTCGACAAGCTGCAGGATAAGAAAATACAACATGCACGGGAAAGGACGATAAGTGCAGAATTACAAAAGACAACACTAGAGGAAACTCAAATAGAGTACACGTGGGCAGCTTTCAAAGAATCGGTGTCCCAGGCTTGTGAGCAATTCCTGACTCCTACTAAAAATCAACAAAAGAAGAAGCAGTGGATGACCGACGAAATCTTAGAGATGATGGAAGACAGATGAAAGGTGAAAACTGCCAACCCCATAGATTATCGACAAATTTACAGCGCCATTAAACAAAAAATCAGAGAAGCTAAAGAAAGATGGATGAGCGAAAAATGTCAAGAGATTGAAGAACTTGACTGTAAGCATGACGCGTTTAATATGTACAAAAAGATCAAAGAAGTCACAGGCAGACACAGAAAAAGAACAACAGAAATCATTAAGGATGAACAAGGCAAGCTTGTCTATGGAGTAAACGAAAAACTAAAAACATGGCAGAAATACATACTTGAACTCTTCAAAGATGATCAGCGTCCAGAAAAACCTGATGAAACAAACAATACGGAAAGCCCAGTGATAACAGTTGACGAAGTTAAACATGCCATTAAAAGCGCTAAAACCAGAAAATCTCCTGGTCCCGACAATATACCAGCGGAAGTGCTTAAGACCATGGACACGCACTGTATTACCACCTTGACGTCTCTGTTTAATAATATTTGTGATAGTGGCACGATTCCAGCTAACTGGCTTGTTTCATCATTTATAACCATACCGAAGAAGTCCAGCCCCAAATCTTGTGGTGAGTACCGCACCATCAGTCTTATGTCACACGTGTTAAAAATCTTTCTCAAGGTAATTCATACCCGCCTATATAATAAATGCCAAGAACATATGGGCGTGTCGCAGTTCGGATTTCGCAACGGCATCGATACTCGAGAGGCATTATTTGCCATACACGTTCTTACACAACGCTGTAGGGATATGAATTGCGACGTTCACATATGCTTTATAGACTATGCTAAAGCTATCGACCGCTGTCAACACGAAACAATGGTAAAAGTTCTTCGTGAAACAGGCTTAGATGGAAGGGACATAAGGACCATTGCCAATCTATATTGGAATCAGAAAGCAACTATAAATCTTGAAAATAATGAGTCTGACGCCTTAGAAATCAAACGTGGAGTCCGACAGGGCTGCATCTTATCACCCTTATTGTTCAATCTCTACTCGGAGAAAATATTTAGAAAGGCACTAGAAGACACCACAGACGGCGTTAAGGTGAATGGCGAGTTAATCAACAATATCAGATATGCCGACCACACGGTTTTACTGGCCGATAACTTGAAGGGGCTACAAGAACTTACCAACAGAGTTACACACACAAGCGAACAACACGGGCTGGAACTGAATATTAAGAAGACCAAATACATGGTTATAAGTAAGTCTCCTAATCAACGAGGTGCGCTGTATCGTAAGAACGAGAGAGTGCGTAGTTTTACTTATCTTGGTTGTAACCTCAGTGAATCGTGGGACCACTCCAAAGAAATAAAGTGTAGAATAGAAAAGGCTAGAACAATGTTTACTAAAAATGAAGCACCTCCTCTGCTGTCGAGATCTCAGCATGACGCTCAAGAAGAGAATGATAAAATGCTATATTTTCTTAGTATTGTTGTATGGTGTCGAGACTTGGACGTTGTCCGAAGCAACAGAAAAATGGATCAAGAGTTTTGAACTATGGATCTATCGAAGACTCCTAAGAATTTCCTGGGTTGATCGAGTCACCAACGAAGAGGTCCTTCGAATAATGAACTGCCAACTAACCCTCATGAATACCATAAAACAACTCAAAGTTGAGTTCATGTCATGAGAAACCCAGTCAAGTATCGTCTACTACAGCTGTTCCTGGAAGGTAAAGTGGAAGGAAGAAGGAGACCAGGTAGAAGGAGAATTTCCTGGCTCGCAAACCTACGGAAGTGGTTTGGCGTGACTTCCATTGAACTGTTCCGCGCTGCAGCCAACAAAGTGCGCATTGCCATGATGATAGCCAACATCCGGAACGAATAAGGTCGAAGAAGAAGAAGAGAGTGAATAATTTCAAATTAAAAGAAAAATTTTAAATTTGAGAATTTAAATTGAAACTGAAGGAATTTATGCGTATCGATACGTAGGCTAGAATGAGTTCTCGTCTAATCGTGCGAATTAGGCCATAACTCAAATGCCAGAGGGTAGGAGTGGGTTTATTTATTAAAGGCGCCACGAGCTTGTAGACGGCTCAAGCAAGAAATACCCCAACGTTGAAATATGGAACTCGCTTTAGCTTAAGCTTCACGACAAAATAAAAAGATAACAAAAATAAGTTAGAAATTAAATTAGATTTGAATGCCACAAATTTATCAGTATTAACAATAGAAAAATAAAGCAAATACTCAAATATTAATCCAAAAACCAAAGTCAGTAATAAACGATAACAATAAAGGTAAAATCAGTAAATCCACAACGTTCCAATCATTGAGCACAAATAGTATAAATCAAGTATAGGTACTTATTACTTCCCCTCTGGAACACTGATACTAAAGTTAATCAAATAAAACAGGTAGATAGGCTAACAGAGAATCGGTTTATTACCATAAGATGGCAAGATGTGTTCGTTACAAAAAAAAAAGTAAACTATCAAAGAACAATATGATAAATCGCTATTGATGTTAGCTAGTTAGACCGATGAGAACGAAGAATGATTTAAACTAGTTTTCGGTATATAAACACTAATAATCAAATATTACGACTTCAATTATAAAAAAACAAAGACAACCGAATGGTTCTAAACTTTGGCCGATACAGAGAAATGAATTTTACTTAAAACGATTATGTACGTAACAGAAATAAAGTTATATATAAAAATTGGTGTAAAAAAACAGCTAACCAATTAATTTAACGTACATTTCTACTTGAATGTTAAGATATTAATAAAACATTATTATTTCGAAAGCTTAAAGAGAATTACGCTCAAGGGTAGAGAGAATAACGCTCAAGTGTAGAGGTTGACTAACCTGATATAAATTAACCAATTAATATTTATTTATAAAAAAAGAACTGAATTTCTCACGGCTTGATCTGTTGGGCGAATCCAGAACTCTCCAGGAAATTGTTCACTCGCGGAACACGACGCGACGACCTGAAGAAATCGGCTACTTCCTCAATTGAAGAAGGAAGGACTTTACAGATGGATTAACTTCCGTCAAAGAACTAGCAGAAAGGCAGGTTTAACCAGCAGGAAAAGCACATGGGTAGGAGTAGAACCACTCGGTAGGAGTAAAACCCGTCGGTAAAATCCTGTAAGGGTCTTGGTAGCGCATGCCGGAGTCACCAGGCTTTACTGGCTTGTTTCATCATTTATAACCATACCGAAGAAGTCCAGCCCCAAATCTTGTGGTGAGTACCGCACCATCAGTCTTATGTCACACGTGTTAAAAATCTTTCTCAAGGTAATTCATACCCGCCTATATAATAAATGCCAAGAACATATGGGCGTGTCGCAGTTCGGATTTCGCAACGGCATCGATACTCGAGAGGCATTATTTGCCATACACGTTCTTACACAACGCTGTAGGGATATGAATTGCGACGTTCACATATGCTTTATAGACTATGCTAAAGCTATCGACCGCTGTCAACACGAAACAATGGTAAAAGTTCTTCGTGAAACAGGCTTAGATGGAAAGGACATAAGGACCATTGCCAATCTATATTGGAATCAGAAAGCAACTATAAATCTTGAAAATAATAATAACCACTCGGTAGGAGTAAAACCCGTCGGTAAGATCCTGTAAGGGTCTTGGTAGCGCATGCCGGAGTCACCAGGCTTTAAGGATGAAGGAGAAGGCCTCTGTCTAAAGTGATCCGTGATTACTGAGAATCGAACCAAGTCTAAGTAGGGTTGTAGCTTATTAACTGACCATAGAACTGCAAGACATTCTCTTTCCGTGGTCGAGTAATTCTGCTCTTGCTTAGTTAAGCTGCGGCTAAGATAGCTAATAACTCGTTTTGTACCATAGGGTTGTGGTTGAGTTAAAACCGCGCCTATGCCATACCCAGAACTATCACATTGTACAACGAACGGTAGCGAGTAATCAGGATAGCTCAATATTGCTGCTTCAACTAGACATTTCTTAATCTTCCAAAACGCTGTCCCACACTGCTGTGTCCCTTCAAACTTCCTAGATTTCCGCAATAGGCCAGCAATCGGTGCTATATCCGTAGAAAAGAAAAGAAAAGAGAACGTGCCCACAATACGTCTCACTTCTTTAATATTCCGAGGGACTGGGACTTCTAACATGGCCTTGACTTTGTCAGAATCCATATGCAAACCATGCTTATCCACAACGTATCCTAAATACTTCAGTTGTGGCCTGCAAAACTGACACTTTTCTCTACTTATCGTGAGGTTCGCCTCACGGAGTCTCTTAAATACTTCTTCAAGGAGCTTTAGGTGAGTTCCAAAGTCCGACGTCACTATGACAATGTCGTCCAAATAGACAAACACATGGGGTTCTAGGTCTGCACCCAGAACATTGTCAATGAGCCGCTGCCAGGTGGCAGGTGCGTTATGGAGACCAAAGGGCAAACGATTAAAATGGAACAGTCCTCAGTTTGGCGCAGTGAAAGCGGTATACGGTTTAGATGACTCCGCAACAGGTACTTGCCAATAGGCTGACTTAATATCTAGGATGGAAAGATATTTTGCATCTCGCAAGTTATCCAGGGTGTCGCTAACTTGTGGCAACGGACAGCTATCTCTCTCACAGACGGAATTAAGCTTCCTGTAATCCACACATAGCCTTTGTGAACCGTTCTTTTTCTTGACCATGACGATAGGGGATGACCATGGACTCTTAGATGGTTCGATGACTCCAAGCTTTAACATCTCATCCAATTGCTTGTCTATATGTTGCTGTATAAGTGGTAATACACGATAGTAGCGTTGCTTAATGCGCTTTGACTTAGTAATTATAACGTGTTCTGCTTTATCAGTGCATCCCAGCTGATCACCCATAAGATCGAAATTCCTATCCAGCAACTCCTTCAGCTGTTTATCCTCTTCTGAAGTCAACACGGTCCCCTTCGGTATTTCAACTGTAGCAATTCTCGGCAGGTCTGAAAAGAACCATTCATTATGCCTGAGATCTGGAACTACACCCATAGAACGCCAAAAATCTGCACCCAAGATCAAAGTGTGCGGTAGGTCTGGAATAACGAGAGTTTTGATAAGACGAACTCGATCTCTCACTTTTATAGGGACCTCACATACCCCAATACTGCATTGCTGTCCATTCGCCACCCTACAAGTCGGCGTCTGACTCTTGTCAAGTGAAAGTACCAAGTCCATCATCAACTCCCAACCAAGTCCGCCAAGGATGGTGCGAGATGCCCCTGAATCCAAGAGACCAAGGATTTCCTTGCCTAATATGTCCACTCTGAGATATGGTCTTTCATCATTCTGCGCATGCTCTAATACAAAGTTCAATGTTGGTTGTAATCTACAATTATCGTCGGCGCCCGCTAAATCAGTTCCTTGACCTAGGAGCGCCTTCCGGCGTTCCCCGACTTGCAATTCGGACAACTCTTCACGGTGACCCTTCCTTCTTACATCGGAAACAAAACTTCGACTCTGGCAACGCACAACCAATAGCCCTGTGGCCAGGTTTCTTACAGCGGAAACATATCACTTCCTCTGTTGCTGGAGATGTTGCTTCGGTATCCTTCGCTCTTAAGGTAGCTATATCTGGTTTCTCGTAAACATACGCCAGATCAGGCTCTAACAAATTCCCACGCCTTGGAGGCTGAGCATAGTTCCCTACCGATTCTCTTCTTGCTTCCAAGTGTCTACATACAGTACGGAGTTGACCTACAGATGTGATATCCACCAAAGCTGACTGACTCTGATAAAATGGAGCTAAATTCCCTACCAAAATTTTCAATTTTGCATCCTCCGAAATAGGACAGGTCAGTCGTTTGAAATACCCTGACATTACAGCCAAGTATATGCCGATGTTCTCATCTTGTCCTTGAGTTCTTTTACAGATTTCTTCAAATAATTTCTCATTATAATTGCAAGGCTGGAACCCTTCCCGCAACAGATCGACGAACTCATCCCACCTAGAGACTTCGCCTCGATAAGCTATGTAGAATTGGTATGCCTTACCAATGAACAAGTCGATACCACACTCGAGAAGCACTTCTTTCGGGACATGTCTTGCAACACGAAGTTCTTCGCATTTCTCCAGGAATGGACTAAGTGAAACTCCCTTTTTATCACCCGAGAATTGCTGATTCCATTTACTTGGCTGAACCCATGTTTTAGTTTACACTTGAAGAATTGACTGCTTGCCTTTGATTCACATTGAAACTGTGTTCACTCTCCTCATCTGAGCTGCTATCATGAGCACTCCGCTCCATTCCCGACGGTTCGGCAGTTTCGTTTTCCAAAATATCCAAGGTGGGAGGATCACTCCGTTTCTCCTCAGATTTCGCCGCCTGATCATCAAGTTTCTTCAACAATGTATGAGCCATATCAACCCATTCTGACTTAGACTTACATTTGTCTTGGTCAGACCTTGGCTTCATATGATCAAGCCGATTCAAAACATGGGCCAGCTTACTCTGGAACTTCATGAAGTCACCGCTTTTCTTGCCTCAAGAGAATTTACTTATATCCCTCATAAGTTTCTTAATTTTATTGTCCACCGCTTTAGCATCCTCTTAATAACTGAAAGGATATTCCGGATATCTAACACCTTCGCCACTCTTTTCCATCTGAAGGGCTAATGACAAACGATGCCTCATATCCTCACAGTTACCAGCTGCA
>JAEQML010074182.1:0-14525 GCA_016904865.1 Pissodes strobi | reverse complement strand
AAATATTTTTAATTTTCTTTTAAGGAAGGCCAACATCAACAAATGATTATAGGTGACGCCCAAACTGCAAACGAAAATCAAGCCGTACCAGCTACAATTGATGTAGTCACGGTAGAGCCTGACGAAAATGACGCTGACGAAGATTCAGCTTTCAGTAGCACTAGTAGGGTAAATAGTTCGTTCTTTTTTTTAAATAAATTGTCTTGTAAAAAATGGTAGTATCGCTAATATATGGAATTAGTGCGTTTGGAAGAACAAAATCTTGAAGTTGCTATTCGTTTTTATGGCTCCTTGTACGATTATTGCCTACGACGTTTAACTTAAATAATCTTAAATGCAAATCCCCCATAACGACAACACTTTATTTTAAAAGTCTTATTCTCCTTATTCTTCTTCTGTTGATGTCTATCCGTTACCGGATGTTGGCGAGCATAATGGCTATACGTACTTTATCCATCGCTGCACGGAATAAGCCCACAGTAGATGTATTAAACCACACTGGGAGACTCTTTGGCTATGAGATTCTTCGTCTTCCTACACTCATTCTGCCTTGGAGTATAAGCTGCAAAAGCCTATATCTTTTAGGATTTCTCATGATGTGGCCAAGGTATTCAAGTTTACGTTTCTTTACTTGATACACGATTTCTTTTTCTTTTTTCATTTTATGAAGCACCTCCTCATTGGTAATATGATACACCCATGAAATCCTCAGAATGCGATAGAGCCAGAATTGAAATGCTTCTTATATTTTGCAGGATGCTTCAGATAACGTCCATGAATCAATGGCGAAAGAACACACCCCTGTCGAACTTCCCTCTTTATCAAAACTTCATCGGATTCCTCACTTTCAATTCTGACTGAAGAGATCTGATTCCAATAAAGATTTGCTATAATTCTTAAGTCTTGTTTCTCTAATCCCGCTAATTCCAGAGCTTTCCATCTTATTATGCTGAACCTTATCGAATGCTTTCTGATAATAGATGAAACATGCAAAAATATCATGATTAGCATCTCGAGCTCTTTGGAATAAGATTTGAATACGAAGAAGTGCCTCCCTAGTACCCATCTGGATAGAACGAATCTGTTCTTCGCAAATCCTATATGTTCTTGGATGGATTAATTTCAAGAAAAGTTTCTGAGACTAATCGTACGAAAGTATTCGCTTATTTTTTTGGTAGCGTTACGAATGTACTTTTGAGCCACATGTCAGGTATGATTCCAGTGGAGTATATTTCATTAAACATATCTGTAAGCCATCTGATATCTTCATCATTCAATAGTTTTAGAAATTCATTCCGGATATTATCTGGTCTTGGTGCTTTCCCATTCTTCAACCCTACCACAGTTCGAGTAACCTCATCAACTGTAATCGGCAAGAAATCCGGTACGTGGTACGTGGGAGGATTTTCGGATCTTTTAGTGCCTTCGAACAACTGGTTTATATACTTTTTCCCATGCGATCTACAATGATGTTACCTTTGTTATCCTGAATGTATTATTATTATTATTAACAAAGATCAGTAACCGATGAGACTGTCCTAAAATTAGTAAAGTCACATTCATTAACCAATAGAGAAACAATAACAGCAGAATAACACAAAGAACAATAACCATCACAATCAATTAACATACATTGACCTATATCACAGTTTCTGACCTATATATACCTATATGCAGTATTTTTTAATTCTTCATCTAGACGATTCTTGAATTGGTTGTTTGATCTCGTTGAGATGCTATCCTCCTGCAGGTTGTTCCAAGTGGACACCACTCGGTTGCTTATATAGTTTCTTCTTTGAAGCTTATTGCATTTCTCTTTTTCCAGTTTCTTGGTATGTCCTCTGTGTGTCCTGTTCCGATGAACATTGAAAATATTTTCACAAGAGTAATTCCCACTAGTCCACTTGTATGTCTCTATCAAATCACTTCTTAGTCTTCGATCTTTATGTGTCTGGAGTTGCAGAATGGAAAGCCTCTCCAAATAACTGCAGGAACTGGAGGAATTCTAGTTACCTTTCTTTGTGCTTTTTCCAACATTTCTACATCTTTGACAAAGTATGGGTTCCAAACTGGCATTGCAAATTCTATTTTAGGCCTTATATAAGTTTTATATAGTTTGGAGATCATTTCCTTTGAATGGTCTTTGAATGCAATTCTGATCAGATAAATCATAGTGTTGGCCCTTTTTGTGATTTTAGAAATGTGGGTTTCCCATTTTAAATCCGAAGTCATAAAAACTCCAAGATCTTTTTGGGCTATAACTGTCTGAAGACTTTGTCCTTTGATGTAATATACATTCTCTGGATTACCTGGACCTATGTGTAGTACCTACTGTACATTTGTTATGATTTAAGGGGGCAACCAATTATCCGACCAGTTGCTGATTGTGTCAATATCTCTATCTGCAAGACTTCTTGACCCTCGAGCGGATTGCAATAATATTTTGCAAGTATTCTACAGGTGAGATTAAATCAGTGGCCAAGTCACTAGTGTATATGATGAATAACAGTGATCCCAGCACAGAACCCTGTGGCACCCCAATGATAACAGGATGATTTTTTTGATACTTGACCATTAACTCTGACGCAGAACTACCTATCCATTAGAAAGTTCTTGATCCAACTCCCAGGTGTTCTAATTTTAGGAGTATGCTCTTATGTGGTACTTTATCGAATGCTTTCGCATAGTCCAAGTATATAACATCTGTTGGTTCACCGTTATCATGCCAAGTTGTCCACTGATTTAGGGATGAGAGCAGGTCCGTCACTACTGACCGTTTTGGTAAAAAACCATTTTGTGATGAGCGAAATAATCTATTATTTAAACAGAACTCAGTGATCTCTCTGGTTATTATTTTCTCCATCACTTTGCAGATATTACTAGTGAGACTTACTGGCCTGTAATTTTCTGGATCATGTCTGCTCCCTTTTTTGAACAGTGATGTCACTATCGCATGCTGCCAGGTGTTCGGTACAACTCCATTGTCCATTGAATGGTTCATTACATCGGCTAAAGGTCCCTTCAATGAGTCAACGCATTTTTGTAAGAATATTGCTGGCACTTCATCACTTCCAGAACTTGAATCAGTGTTCAGAGAGTGGATGGTCTCGTTAACTTTTTCAGGTTTAAAAAACAGTGTTTGCAACTCCGAAGTCACCCTAGGAATTGTTAGGGTTGTATTGTTATTGCCCGGAATTTGGCTGAACACACTCTTGAGCTGGTTAGCAAACCTCTCGGCTATCTCTATGGGAACAGTAATTATCCTTTCAGAGGCTACTTCTTTTAGGTTGATTGAAGTATTATTTGAATATAAAGACCTCTTGATATACGCATAGAATCTCTTATCACCAGCCGTAATATGCTTTTCTAGCCTCAGTCATTAAAGATTTCAGACCGTTATTTTGGGTTCTGTAACTTCTGTAGTCAGCATCATTCTTACTTGCAGTATATTTGTCTCACAAGCACCTTTTTTCCTTAATTTCTTTATCCACGCTTTTACAGAATTTCCTTTTCTGCAGTGGTATGAGTTGGTTGATGGTATCAAGAGTTACTTTAGAGAAAGCATCGTAGTGTGCACATAAATCTAAATTGTTCACAGGAGTAGGAAATTCTTGATTTTATAACTGGTCATTTATTGCTTTATAGTTTGCTTTCCAGAAGTTCCTTTTTTCCAATTTATATGTTTTTCCCAGTTTGATATTAATTTGAGCTGATGCCATAATAACTACATGATCACTCATGCCCAACGGTGGTTCTGACTTAATTGATGTGACAAATTTTTTGTCGCTAATTAGTAACAAGTCTAGTAGTGATTTCGGATCATTGTGTATCCTCGTTGGAAAGGTAAATAGCTGTTTCAAATTTATCTCTCTATATGCACCTAGGAAATCCAAGGATTTTTGATCTTGTGATGTTAGTGTTAAGGTGTTCCAATCAATTTCCGGGTAATTAAAATCGCCAAATATAAGAGTATTTTCCTTAATATCATTAGCCGCCAGTACCTGCTTTATTAGCTTAATAAATTACAAATTTTCATCACTGCTGATCTTTCCCGGTCTATAAAGACATCCTACCAATAATCTTTGGCTCTTAATATGAACATTCAGCCACACTATATTTATTGATTGTATCATATCATTAACAAGAGACTCATTAACATAGGCGGTTATCTTGGTACCATTAATTTCCTCCTTCACATAAATAATCACTCTACCCCCCTTCATATTATCTCTATATTATGCAAAATGTGTATAGCCTGGTATCGAAATGATATTTTTGTTTAAATCATTCATCCAAGTTTCACTTATTAAAACAAACGTGGTAGTTGTGTTGATAACTCTCAGTTTCAGTTCATCCATCTTAGTATACATGGAGTTAGCATTGGTGTAAGGGAAAGTAATTTCCAGGAGAGTTGGATCTATTAGTTTTTTTTTATTAGACTTAAAGGAAATTATTTTAGGTACCTGATTAATATATTTTATTTTGATACTTATCTCTCCTTTCGCTTCACGTTCTCCCAACTCCTCTATCAGCTTCTTAAGATGTTCTCTTTGTAAAATTGTTTGGTCTGCTTTTACATATATGTTAGAGTCACTCTGTATTTTGTTCTTGTTTCTGATTGTATAAAAAGCATCCTCTCTAGTTGGAAAGATTATTTTAAATGGTCTGATTTTTCCCTCTTGATATTTGCCTAATGTGTAAAGTTTTAGGTTGTTTCCTATCCTCTTTGATGGTTTCCGCAACGCCAAATACTAAAATATTATGGGATCTGGCTTGTCTTTCCTGCATTTCTGATAAAGTGGGTTCAACTGAAAAATTTTTGTTTAATTGTTGGTTCATGGGCTCTTTTTAATGAATCAGCAAGCACTTTAAATTCATCTTTTAACATTACTTCTGCATGTATTTTCTCTTCAATATTCTTAATTCGTTGGTTTTCAGATGTAACCTCTGCATAACTTCTGTTTACCTTTTTTAATTCGCTGTCTATGTTATTCACTTACATTAAAATTATATAGGCCTGATGTCTCTTTTATCTTCTTGTGCATGTTGAAAGTACCGTGTTTCAATTTCGGCGCATTGTCCTTCTATCCAATCTTGTTTTGCACATATTATCTTACTTTGAATTAGACTTTGCATATTTCGGTACTCTGTTTTATTCCCTTTCAATATTCTCCTCTCATTCATGAACTTTAATATTTCATCTGTAATCCATGGTTGTTTTTAATCTTGTTGCGCCATCAGAAAATCATTACCAATACTTTCAAACTTTTCAGCCATTTTGGGAAGAGTCAATTCTACACTATGTGGAGTTTATTTATTTATTTATTTATTTATTTATTCATTCATTAACGTAATAACATTTACGAGTTATACAAATACTATTCTAAAATAAGTCTCTTGGCGCTAGTTTTATACTTAGACTTAGAAACACCAAAAACGGTAATTGATTATAAGTATTTACAGTTAAGGACATTCTATTTACTGAATTGAACATAAAATACAGTGTTCTACAGTGTGGTGAATGTAGAAGAGATGCATTACGCGTTCTATAACCAGGAACATGTAAACCTAAAGCTGAAATACATTCAGGACTGGAAATGTAATTATTCGATATGTTGAAAATAAAACAAACATCATAATACTCCCTTCTACGCTTAAGTGAGTGTAAACTTAAATAGGACAATGTTTCATCGACTGTCAGATAAATTCCTTTACAATCAAGTTTATATTTTGCAAAAGAGGCACATTTTTTCTATATATTTTCCAGACGTTCCATATATACATTAAAATAAGGAGACCAAATCACGATGGAAAATTCTATTACTGATCTTACATAACTTATGTAAAGAATTTTAAGAGCATTGATATTAGTAAAGTCTTGGCAGATTCTTTTAACAAATCCCAGCATTCTATTAGCACGACCAATACTTTTTTCCATAATGTTGAGTGAATGTCAATTTATTATCAAAACAGATACCCAAATCCTTAACAACATTTACTTCTTTCAAAAGGATGCCATTCAGGCTGTAAGCCAATGGAAATTCAGTTCTTAATCTACTAAAACGAATGGAAAAACACTTCCCACTGTTTAACTTCATTTCATTCCTAGTGCATCATTTGGATATTTGAGTGACATCATCCTGAAGATTGTTTATATCCAAAGTTGAGCTAACTTTAGAGTATAATTTCAGATCATCGGCAAATAGTAAATAATTGTCATTTATAAAAAGATTAAAAAGCAGTGGACAAAGATGAGAGTCCTGTGGCACACCAGAAGTAGCACAAAATTCACTCGATAAAAAGTTGTCCACCTTGACTTGTTGATATCGGTCTGTAAGATACGACTTCATCCATTTTAATAAAGACCCCGAAATACCAAAAACTGATAATTTGTGTAATAAAAGTGAATGACTAACTTTGTCAAATGCTTTACTAAAGTCCATGTAAATAGCATGAACCTCAGCTCCTGCAACCATTGCACCAGAGATGTAATTTGTGTATAAAAACAGGTTTGTATCTACAGACCGTCCAGAAATGAGCCCATGTTGCTGAGATATCAAAAACTTCTCAAAGACACTAGAGAGCTTTAGCTCAACTCCATGCTCAAACAGTTTAGACAGTACTGAAAATATTAATATACTACAGGGTCGATAGTTTCGAACAAAACCCTTCCCCCCAAATTCCCCCCCCCCCCCCCCCCTTACATAAGTTTTTTTCCATATAAGTGGAAAATCTCCCGACTGCAAGGACTGGTTAAAGATTAAATAAAGAGGGATATAAAGAGAAGCAGAGCAGTATTTGAAAACAGCGGGAGGGGGGGGGGGGCATCTGGGCCTACAGCATAGCCTAAAGAAAACTATAGCCGCGACACTCGGCTCGTTTAGTGGGGTACGGAATCAAATTTTCTCCGTGAAGCTCAGTGAAGGGAGGACACCACGCAGTTGGAACTCGATGCCAATCATACGCGCTTACCTGGGCCGGAGTGCAATAAATTTTCATAGGAATTAAAATAGAAAAAGATTCGTTGTTTGGGTAAATAGACGTTATGCGTATATATTGTTTTGTTTGTATGTTATATAAATAAGTTAATGTTTATGTGTTAAAATGGGAAAAAACGGCAGAATTAAGCAGCTAGTTAGTTTGTTTATTTAAACTTAAATTTGATCATAAGTTATCGGAATCGGTTCAAATGACTCAAATAAATTGGAACTAACTGAAACCAACCGAAAGTTAATTGAACGACTAACCAAAGCTAGCCAAAAGTAACCATAAGCTCCAAAACAGGCTAAAACGTACTTATCGTAATAGGTTACAAAAATTAAAGTAAGTTAAAACTAACCAAAACGAAAGGAATTTAAGCGACTAACCAAAAATATTAAATTTGCTTATAACGTATAGGAACCGATTTAAATGACTAAAATAAATTGGAACTAACTGAAAGTAACCGAAAGTTAATTGAATGACAAACCAAAAGTAACTAATAGCACAAAAACGGACTAAAACGTATCGGAACAGATTAAAAATGTTAAAGTAAATTAAAACTAACCCAAATTAACCGAATATTGGCAAGTAACCAAAGTCATTAAAATTGGTTATAACGTATCGGAACCGGTTCCAATGACTAAAATAAATTAAAATTAACTGAAATTAACCGAAAGTTGATTGAACGAAAGTAAGTTAAAACTAACCCAAATTAGTCGAATTTTGGCGACTAACCGAAAGTAATCAAAATTTTTAAAATGGGTTATAACGTATCGGAACCGGTTCATATGATTTACATAAATTAAAACTAACTGAAATTAACCGAAAGTCGATTGAACGACTAACCAATAGCATCAAAAAGGGCTAAAACGTTTCGTAACAGATTAAAAATATTAAAATAAGTTGAAACTAACCAAAATTAAGCGAATTTTGACGACTAACTTGAATTAATTCAATAACTAAAATACATTGAAAGTAACCAAAATTTGATTGAAAGGCTAACCAAAACAAACCAAAAGTAACTAAAAGTACCAAAACGGGCTAAAACGTATCGGAATAGCTTAAAAATAATATTAAGTAAGTTAAAACTAACCCAGATTAATTCAATTTTGGCGACTATCCTAAACACTAAAATTGGTAATAACGTATCGGAACCGAAAGTAATCGATAATTGATTGAACGACCCAATTTTGGCGGGTAACCAAAACTAACCAAAAACATTAAAATTGGTTGTAATGTATCGGAACCGGGTTTATATGACTAAAATAAATTAAAACTAAACGAAAGCTGATTGAACTAACCCAAACTAACTAAAAGCACCAAAACGGACTAAAACGTATCATAATAGGTTACAAAATTTAAAATGCCCAAAAATAATCGAAAATTATTAATATGGAAACATTCATAATATATATATACGAAGAGTACAGGGGAAAAACGATCTAAGCGCCATTTCCATAGGAAACTTTTATTATTGATTTCACAGAAAATTTTATTCTTGATAAAAGTTGGTGCTTGGAAAAAAACTAATTTTGACAATGTTAAATTAAGACTAAGTATTACAGGGTACTTAAAAAAATACAAAAATGGTGGTTAAAAAAACAAAAACTTAGGAATATCGGAAAAGCTTCTACAGGAAAAATAAAGCTCCTATTAAGGTAAAAATAAAAGTCGAATACCATTTTTTTAAAAGTGCATCGTTGTTGAAAAAAATAAGGACAAAATTAAGAAAAAGCGGGGTTTTTCAGTAATTGAAATGGATTTTCTCCGCAACGGTGCGGTGCAGTTTTGGAAAAAATGGTATTTGACTTTTATTTTTATCTTAATACGAGCTTTATTTTTTTGTAGAAGGTTTTCCGATATTCCAAAGTTTTTAATTTTTTAACCATCATTTTTGTATTTATTGAGTACCCTGTATAACTTATCTTTAATTTAGTATTGTCAAAATTAGTTTTTTTTTCAATCACCAACTTTTATCAAGAATAAAATTTTCTGTGAAGTCAATAATAACAAAGTTTCCTATGGAAATGGCGCTTAGATCATTTTTCCCCTGTACCCTTCATATGTATACACATCTTATAGAAATAACATGTTTTTAATTTTTTTATTAGTCTTACAGCCATTTCATCATTTAGCCATGTTGATTTCAGTTTGACAATATAATTGAATTATATTTCAATATAAAAGGTCTCAAAAGAGCGGGACATATTTTCCGATTTTCGAATTCTTCTAAAAATTCTAGATAAATTTCATGTAGCATGTCGAGTAGCCTCCTTTCCATTTAAAGAATTTGATCTGTTTAACTTAGCGCGAAACGATTTGCATCTTCTTATCTTAGTTATTTAGTAATTATCTAGATATATGAAATTTTCGGTTTGGTGGGGAGTATTTTCCAGGTTGTGGTTATGTGGAAGATAAGAAAGTGCAAAACATTTCGTTTGACAATAAACAGTTCGTATTCTACCATAAAGGCGTAAGTCTCAAAAACATTGTTTTTGCTGGTTATTTTTCGTAAAAGTCGATCGTTATCCACATAGGTATATCCATTATTTCAGATTTGATCAGCACCTTGATATCATTTTGATTCGCTGTACCTTTTTTGGTTTTAAAGATACCAAGGTAAACAAAAAAGCAAAATGTAGATTACATATAAAACAAACACCAATAATTTTCTGACATAAAAGCCTACTTTATATATTTTTTAAATAGAACACCCTGTATATTACTACATTTTTGGACTGTCTAGTGAAATCAAAACACATGTCGTGTATAATATCCTATACCTATCTTTAGCTGTTTACGAAATATTGACAGTTGAAAGTCGGGCATTTTGACAGGCTCTAAACCGCACGAGATCAAAGAAAACGGTTTGCACATCTCTATCTTAGGTTTTCATAAGCTATCGAATGACAGTGGCTTTCAATTTAACCGGAGGTTTAAAAGTTCCGGTCAATTTTATTCGCGGGTTAAATTCAAAGTTACTGTCATTTGATAGCTCATGAAAACCTAAGACAGGAATATGCAAACCGTTTTCTTTGCTCTCATGCGGTTTAGATTTTAAAGCCTATCAAAATGTCAAAATGCACGACATTCAACATTCAATATTTCGTAAACACCTAAAGAAAGATAGGTATAAGATATTATACACGAAATGTGTTTAGACTTCTCTAGAGATTCCCAAAATGTAGTAATATACAGGGTGTTCCATTTAAAAAATATAGAGTAGGCCGATATGTCAGAAAATCGTTAGTGTTTTATTTTATATGTAACGTAGACAAAATTTGGCTACCAACACTACATTTTGCTTTTTTGTTTAACTTGATATCTTTAAAAACAAAAAAGCTACAGCGAATCAAAATGTTATCAAGATAAATTGAACGCACGGTACAGGTTGCTCCGATTTAGCGTAATTGTGCAATTCATGCATAAACTAGTTCGTGAACTATAGCCAGATGAAAAATTTACTTTCATTTCACCATCTTGACAATATTTTTATCTAGCGAATAAAATGAAAAAGCTGTTACGAAAAAATATGCAAAATCGTACATAATACGTTTATAAAATTGTGCAGGTTGCTAAGAATCTATATAAAACAAAATTATGTACTTATATAAGATCTTTTTTTAGCTTAGAAGAGAACAACTAGATAAATCTAAATTTTCAAAATTATTTTTGCAGATCTTCACAAGTTCGTCTAAAACCGTAACTACTTGTGCAAAATAAAATCTCATATAAAAAAACTTTTGTTGTGTATAGATCTTGTTGATATTTAAAGATTAACTTGGAGCTTATATTCTATTATAGTTATATTCAGCATTCAAGTATGCTGTACTTACTACAAGTAATCTACATTCGCCATTCTTAATTTCACTTCAAAAGACATTTTTAACTATTTCTTTCAGGTGTAATGTTTAAATAAATATCCGGCACTCTTTATGCAGCTTTTTGGATCAAAAAAATGGTTATTCTCTATTTGAAATAAACAGTATTTTATAAATCATATATTTTGTGATGAAAGTTTAAATAAAATAATAGGGGAGAGTAACAATTTTAGTATATAACGTCCCAAAAAATTTTAGTACGGCTCACTTCACTAATGATTGCCGGGGGGTTGACGTCAAGTTAGATTTATTTATTTCCTCCCCACTACATAGTGATAAAGTTGGCCCTCGCTTCTCAAAGGTGCCGCGCTTAAGTGTCGCAGCTATAGTTTTCTTTAGGCTATGCCTACAGGTTTGGTCGTATCAACCTTATTCCACAGTTTTTCAATTTCGGTGGGAGTAAAGTACAAATGTGAGTATTGGTCATAGATGGGTGAAGTGAAAGATATATTAACACAATCAGAAGAGGGATCGTAAACAGATGCAAAATATGTTGCGAACAGATTAGAAATAGTCACGCCATTATCAGTCGATAAGTCATCCAACTTCATTACATTTGGACAATCACCGCTTCACTTTTAGACTTGACAACACTCCAAAAGTACTTAGAGTTTTCAGTAATAGAATTAGACTTGACAAAACTCCAAAAGGTTTTCAGTAATAGAATTCTCTGAATAAGTAAGATATGAACTATAATTAATTTTTGTTAAAGTGTTACATTGATACCTCAATTCAGAAAATATGTTATAATCATTATCCGACCCTGATTGCTTGAATTTTTTATGAGCGTGTTTCTTTCTATAAATTAACTGTTTTAGTTCAGAAGAAAACCAATTAGGAAAGTCGGTATCATAAGTTGTCAAGAGAAGCAGAAACATTAGTGGACATAATTGAATTCCAATCCACATATGAAAAAATCAAATTCAAGCTATCAAAGTTGGCGTTTTTAAAGTCGAAATACCATGCATGTTCAGTTACTGGTTGGAACAGAAACTTCTAGAGCCGGGTGATGACTGTCAATTTTGACCAAACCATCACACTTAGTCACTGTTATCACATCAAAGTTACTAAAACACATCTAAGATTGCTTGACTATCATTCACCACTCCATTATGCTGCGCAAGTCCATGAAATACCATACTATAACAAAGCACAACTTCATTTGTACTCCTAACATTCTCAGGGAGAAGACCAATATAATCTTCAGTACAAGACCATTGAATTCTAGGAAGATTGTAGTCACCGATGGTTAAAACATTACTGAATTGTGAGCAAGCCCTCTACACTGATTCAATATGAGCAGCATATATAGAAGAATCCATTGTGGGGGGAATATAAACAGTACCAAAACAGGCGAGAGATTATTCCAAGTTGAACTGCTATTTTTAGCAACTTAGATTTAAAGTCATTTCTTACTGCAATAAGTACTCCTCCACACTTTTTCTTCCTATTACTGATATTTCTATCATTTCTAAAAACTACATATTGGTTAGGAAAAATCTCAGAATCATTTATGTCAGGATTCAGCTAAGTTTCCCTTAGAATAATAACAGGATATAATTTAGTTGTTGCTGCCATTAAGAATTGATTTAGCTTGGTTCGCAAGCCCCTAACATTCTGATAAAAATAGTGATATTATCTATTGATCTTATTGTGAGCTGTTGTTCATGCCCTGCCGAAAATTTTCATTTCGTCTTGGTTGTCTATGTGGGCGAAATTCTTTAATTACAGTTCCAGTTGGCCACAATCCGGTATCCAAAAGGCCTTTAATAAGAGTCTTTTTGACACCAATTTTGAAAGAACAAACGTCATCATTCTTGTCAAGAACAAAGCATTTGACATCAGAAATTTCCAAATTGTTTTTCATAAAATTAATAACATCTTCTTCAATTGTTGTTGGATTGCAACGTCACAGGTAAATCCACTGTCTACGTTCGGCAGCAGTAAAAGAGCAATCTAAATTTGAGTTTTCGACATTCTTCAGCGATTTTTTCAGTTACTCCTTGGCGTGTTTCTTCATCATTCTCTCTAAGTTTTCTTAGATATATCCCATTTTCTTCTTTATCCTTTTCAGCTTGAGTTTAAATTTGCCACATAGAAGAGCATGATCTGAGTGTACGCCAGCTCCTGGGTACGTTTTAGCAAATATGCAACTGTTACGGTACCTTTTATTCATTAATAAGCAGTCTATCTGGTTTCTTACAATATGACCTTCTTCATCTTGAGGTGAAGTCCATGTATGTAATCTTCGGGATGTGCTCAAGATAACAAATTCTTCTTCTGTCACAAAATCTTTTAATCTCTCATCTCGTTCGTTTCTAGTACCCAGTACAAATCTGTCGATCAGTTGCGAGCTGTCGCTCCTGCCTATTTTAGCATTAAAATCACCCATAATGAGAGTGATGTCTTCTTTCTTAACTTGTTTTAATATGTCAGATAATGCTGAGTATACAATTGCCACGTCTTTATCGGGTTTGTCAGAAGGAGATGAATATATTTGAATTAAATTCAGTTCGATAGGTGTGCTTTTTAATTCAATAAAAATCATTCTATCGGAAATCGGAGTAAAACTCATATCATACTGAGAGAGTTTAGGTGAGAATATGATGCCCACACCGTTAGTTTGCTGATTATTTTCTCTGCCAGAATAGTACACTTTTTGATCTTCTTCCGGGTCACCTCATTTCACTAGAGAATGTCGATGTTCAGTCTGTCCATTTCAAAAATTGTATTTTGTATTTTCCCGGCTTAAAACATAGTTTTCACGTTCCATGTGCCTACCATGAGTGTTTGTTTTGATATCTTTAGACGTGCTTCTTTTTCTTTTTTATTGGGTTTTCGCTTGATGAGGACTGGAAAAGCCCAATTTCTTCTCATGCCGGATCTTACTATGATCAGTAACGTTTTCATTCATTCGTATAGTTTCCATCATGCCTGTTACTAGGGATATCTTTGATTATCTTTAATGTGATAGTCCTCCCGTGGCTTTCCCCATCCGTATGCCGTTGATTACTTATTTGTAATTCTTTCACCTTTGGGGTCAATTGGGTGCCCTTACCCTTGTCAGCTCCTACCCGTAGCTGTTACATATTATATTATTATATTATCTATTTATTACTATCAGACAAAAATTGTTATATCACTATTTTATAGGATGAGCACGGACAAAGTATGCTCCATTTTGCAGCGGCCCGAGCTCACAGTCGCAACGCTCTATTTCAACTTTTAACAGAGACTGAAATTAACGTAGCATATAGGGATGAACTGTATAGAACTGCAAGGGACATCAGTATTCAAGCGAACATTCCAGAAAATACGGTGGAAATTGATAGATACGTGTTACACATCGCTACGAAAGGTGATTATTAGGTTACGGTTTCAGTAACATTTATTATTTGATTTATATTTATAGGAGACACAAGCAAGTTAGTGGAACTTTTGCTTGACGGATACGACCACATCACTGATATCGTAGACGAAACTGACACTACCATAATAGATATAGTGGCGAAAGAAAACCAGCCGGAGACTGTATCGTTCTTGCAGTCCATCCTGACATTTGAGGTAGGTATACGAGTAGAGGTAACTAGTTTAAATGTGATATAAAATAAAATAATGAATCAAATAAGGGCTATATATACTGTAGTTTGGATTTTATAGGAA
>MU195827.1:1338-14526 GCA_016904865.1 Pissodes strobi | reverse complement strand
AACAACGGCTATCTTACACGTTATTTAGACCATTAATGTGCCAAATTGCTCACAACTAGCAATAATAAAAATGCTATTCAATTTCAAGGTGCGTATCAAACACAAATTTTAAATCATTTTAACATTATATTATTTGTATGTCTAATGTAACCTAATGTAAACTGTGTCAAATTTTTATTTATATTTTAGGCAATAAAATGAAACTTTTGAAAATGCCCTAAACCATGGGCGAAACGTAAAGTAAATTAAATGCTTGTATCAAATCTGAACCTAAACCCAAGAAAAAAGAAACGTAATTTATAAACTGACGGTTCAAGAATCATACTATAAATTATATATATATATATATAATTTATTATTTATTTATTTTTTTTGAACTTCTAGTCGTAGAAAAAGTATAGCATTTTAATGCCGCAAAATGGTTACTAGGTACTAGGCACTTTAAGCTATTGCGAGACATTGCGAATTTATCATTATCACATTTATGCAATAAATAATTCTTAGCGGCCCAGTAGTTATTTAGCTTCAAAATGTTCATTTGTATTGAAGATACAAACTTATTTTGGATATATTTGAATTACTTCTGGCCACATAAGAAGGAAAAGATTTTATTTTTGATGGTTTTTTTTTTATATTAGACCCAGCGCTTTTGGCCTAGCTTTCTGAAAAATGTCTCTTGGAATACTTCGACAAGCATCAATTACCCTCTGGCGCAGTTCTTCCAGAGAAGCCGATTGGGTTTTGTAAACTAGTGATTTAATGTAACCCCATAAAAGAAGCCCATGGGGGTAAGGTCAGGTGATCTGCTTAGTGTGAGGGTGCAGAAAATCATAGTTCAAATTTAGACTACCTTGTAAGTATTTTTGGTCCGCAAGTTCATTAACAAGCATTTTAGCATAAACTTGGCCGGTTAAATTTCCTTCAATAAAAAAAATACCATTTCATACTTAAATCTCATTAATTTTGGAATAGCTCAAAAGCATTTTTGATAAGCGTTACACAGATGAATCACAAGTGGCGTAGTGCCATTAAAATGGATGACGGTGGTCTTCAAAATACCTGATTTTTATTCCCTCGCGTTTTTGTAGAAATGGTGTTTTGTGTGTTTTTTTTTTTAAATATCTTCTTTAGTACAGGAAATATAGCCCTTGTAACTTTTCAAACTGTCACCCTGCATATATTGTTTAACTTTCATGGGATAACGTTCTCAAGTAAAATGTCAACAATATATTAATCAGTGGCGGCTCGTCAGGAGAGGCTCTCCAACAAAAAATTACAAAATAGTTTTTTCAAAGATAACTTAATTTTTGATAATGACATTTTCAAGAAATATTTGCGAAAAATAATATGTATCATATTTTCAGTATACCACAAATCTTGAATTAGCTACTTCTACAACAACACTTCTATGTATTACATTTTATTATTATCGATCAGCTTCTGCACTATCAGCTGCTATTAGCCCGCATCAGTAACCCAGCCCTTAGACTTTTACCAAAAGAGTTTCCTGCCTGGGTAATGCATAATATTTTACACATTTAGTGCGCCTAGTATGTAACGTCGCCGTCGCTTGAAAAACCGACAGCTGGAGGTAGGAACGCCCACTCCCCGCTACCCTACATGTGTATTATTTAATTTAATTTTTCGGAACATTCCGGGATACGGGAAGGATTTTCTTTTGGTCTTTGGTAGTACAGGGTTTTCTCAGAATTTTCCTCAGAATCAGGAATCTGCAAAATCCGAATCAATCAGCCTCGCCTAGGTGTCTACAGCAATGCTCCTGTCTGCTCAAATCGCAAAAAACCAAGTCTCGCTCCTTCACTAACGGATACCAAGCGTTCCTTCCTCATTACGTTTCTTCAAATACCAGAACACACATCAAGACGCTACAACACAAATCCAAGGACCTCAAGCCAGCAAATCGCAAGAGTGCCGTCGGCACTAGCTCAATGAGAAATCTCAATAGCTAGTAACAGTTAGGTATCAGTACTGTCATTAATTTTGAGCTTTTTAATAAATTTAGTAAGAATTATGGATATTAACCACAAATTCGAGCACTATGAGAAATATGATATACTCAAGTGTTTTCTTAACACCAACGAGAATGCTAACGAAGCTTCTGAACTATACTTTACGAGGCAGGTCGTTCTAATTCTAGAACAGTGTCAATCAACATCACCACTCGTCGAGCGCCATAGGATCTCCCTTTAGTGTGTGTGCTACTGCCATAATAAAAAAATTAAAATGGTCCAAACACAATTTTGTTGGTGATAATTTTATAGATTTCCTGAAAGAAGGCAGCCGAACAAAAAAAATCTAGAATTAAATCGAATTTGATTAATTTCGGATCATTTTCGAAACCTGTCAAAAACCTATAATAACGCGAACAAAGAAAATCAAGAAATGGGTGTTTTAGCAAGTGTAGCAGCAACTCCGCAAACTTCTTGCAGAAAAATCGAAGAGTAGCAACAACTCATCAAATTTTAAAGAAATATAGTCAAAAGCATTCTTATCGTGCGGGTCCAAAGGTCACATGTTTCATTAAATGTCATTCCTTTCACAGATTTTACACGCAAAATCTGCCACGAATGAAGTTTTTACTGAAAACTGTGACCTTTGGACCCGCACGATAAGATCGCTTTTGACTATATAAATTTACTCCTTACAAGGTTAAAATTATTCAACGTCTATACCATGGTGACGCAGAACGCAGATAGAAACTACGGTAACAAGATTATATGGTCAGATGAAGCTTTCATAAGCAATGCAGGAATTTTCAATCGGCACAATACGCGGCAACAGCAAGGTCGATTTGGATTTGGGTTCCCTTGTTTCATCTTAGGAAATTCTTGAAAATATTCTGCCTCAAATTCTGGATGAAGTTCCACTAGCCAACTTAAATAACATAATATTTCAACAAGACATATGCATATAGATCATAAGGCGTTGGTTGTAAGGCCTTATCTTGATAATAACTTTCCAAATCGTTGGATAGGTACTTATGGACCTATGCTCCCTAGGTCGTCGGATTTGTCTATTTTAGACTTTTTTTTATAGGGGCACTTAGAAAATAAGATTTATGCCAATCGACATAACAACGTCGAAGAACTGCGAAACGCAGCCCATCAATATTGTAATTTTAAATGCTTTAAATAATATTAAGACACTGTCTACGGAAAAACGGTAATCATTTTGAACAATATTTTTAATCTATAATTGTATTTTAATTCTTTTGTATGGTTATTAAAATATGTATTGTATATTTGTATAATGCATTCTCTTATTTTTTAAGTAAAACCTTTTAGCCAACTGCTGCCAACTACGAAAATGGGACATTAATTTCATTATTCTAAAAAGTTTTGACGTTTTTCAAAATAGAAAATATCAACTATTATATGTATCATTTTAAAGAGGAAGAATAATGCAATTTAATGTCATTAAAATATACAGGGTGTCCCATTTAAAAAATTGTAAGTTTGGGTCGTATCTCACAAAAGGTATCTCTGAAGAAAATTTAAAGCACGCCACTGGATTCAACGTAAACAGTTCTATTAGGGTCCGTTTTTACCTTTCCGATAAGTCAACAGAGAGCTGAGATAAGAGGGGTGGCTGGAAATGTGATATTTTTAAAATCGTCCTGTATCTCAGAAACAAACAATGCTATGCAAATTCTGTTTATGCCATCGAAAGACACAAAAATGTAGCACGGTATTGCGAAAACTGCGTCTTTCTATCTTAGCAAATGACTGAGATACCCTGCAATGACAACGAAAATAGGACACCCTGTACACATTTTTATAACCGTAAATATAAGAGAAATGAGTCTAGAAGTTTGTCTCTAATCAATTGTTTTGCATTTAAATGTCGGGAATTCTTGCCGGCCGAAGCAGGCCTATTCTGTATAGAGACGTGTGCTTTAAGGTGAAATCAGGGACAGGTGATAAAGTTAACAATGATTTAAATATTTATAATTAACTTACCGTTTCGCAAACGTTCATGTTACAACAATTTTCTATGGTAATTTCGCACTGTTCCGTGGAAGGCTGTGGGCGGTAGGTCAGAGGCGTGATATTCTTGTTGACAATCACCCTTTTTCTAATGATAGGCCTTTTATGCCTGCTGGCAAAATGGTATACCACGAAAGCCATGTTTAATACGATGAATAAGCCAAGCGCGAGGACCAACGTGGTGTAATCACTGTCTGAGGTGAATTTTTCAAAAAAACTTCTATGGTAGCTAGGTGACATTTCGGAATACAGAGATGGGACTGTGAAGTTATTTTTGGAGATGACAAAGCCTTTTGTCTCACACCTGCAAGGAAATAGTGGTGTATAACCTTAAATGTACAAGGCAATAGTTGAATATAAATTTAATAAATAACATAATATAACTAAATAATGTTTAGCTTTAAATACATACATTACAAGGGCATACACGTAAACCTTAATATTTCCAAACATAATATAAAACTAACACTGAATTACTTACACCAAAAGGATTAAACCTGATTTCTTAGAAGCAGTTAATGAATTAACATAATGTATGTTATACGGTGAGAACAGTTCTAGTTCTAGATGAATTACAAAATCTTATTTAACATTGATATAGTGTCACTTATAAAAAAACATAACATTCTCAATTGGGCCATGTTAGAATAACAAACGTGATCTACTGATCTTTTGAAGTTGCATGTAGGCCCTAGTTATGTAGTTAAATCTGCAAGAGTGGTCACGCTAGGGAATAAGATTCATAATAAGAAAGTAGAAATTTACAGTTCAAAATTTATTTCTATACTCTATTTCGAAATGATGCGAAGTAATAAATCATTTTCTGATGGCTGATACATAGGCGTACATAATTACGTACATATACGTACATATTTTAAACGTTTACCTGTCCTAATACTCGGACTTTCCCAGCATTATATTTATCACACTTAGGTTTTTTTATTACTATTGTAAACATTCAAATTTGACGATTTTTTGTATGCATACCCTAAAGTTTAAGTAATTGTAATTTTTCAGTTATATTTGTTCTTCCGAAGAAGACACAGTGTGTTTGTTTCATTTCATAGTTTCAATTAAAATGGCTAATTCAGTTTTCTCTCCAGTGAAACGAGCGAGCAAATGTCCATTTTCTGTTAACGAAAAGAATATTATTCTTAATGTATATGACGCCCTCAAACATCAAAATCCTCTGTATAGCGTTGATACTGTGGTGGAAATGTGTTCGCAAATGACGGGTGTTTCAAAAACGTCGATATATAAATTAAGGTGTGAACGAAAAAGTGGAGCTGTAAAACCACCTATACCATCTTCAGGAAGAAAGACGGTGCCTATCGATGAAAGACTACAAACTTATAATTAGAAGAACAGTACATTCCTTTTATTTTAATAAGGAAATACCAACCATCGACAAAATTTTAGGAGCCTTGAAGCAAGACCAAAATATGTCTCCAACGATAAGCAGGAGGAAATTGTGGACAACTTTAAAACAAATGAATTTCAGCTGGGAAAAACAAAGCAGAAAATCGCTCCTAATCGAAAAAGATGAAATTATTTGCTGGAGGAGACATTACTTAAGACAGATAAAGCAGTTTCGAAGTGAGAATAGAAAGATTTATTATCTGGACGAAACATGGCTTAATGAAGGATATACGGTTGGGAAGATTTGGCAAGACAAAAATATTTCAAGTTTTCGTCAAACATTCTTAGAAGGCTGGTCCACCGGACTAAAACCACCATCTGGGAAAGGAAAGCGACTGATTATTACACACCTTGGAAGTGTTGATGGTTTTGTTGAGGGCGGTTTGTTAATGTTTGAGTCAAATCATTCTGGCGATTACCATGAAGACATGAATGGCGATGTGTTCGAAGAATATTTTGAACAAATGTTAGATCTCATTCCACCTAATTCTGTGATAGTGATGGACAATGCGAGTTATCATTCCAGAAAAGTTGACAGAATACCAACTAATTCATGGAGAAAAGCGGATATTATTCAGTGGTTTAGACAGAATAACATACCATTTGATGAAAGTATGGTGAAAAAGGAACTGTTGTCCATAGTGTCCTCAAATAAAGCTCGTTTCACCGAGTATGTAGTTGACAAAATTGCACAGACACGAAATATTACTATTCTTCGTCTGCCTCCGTATCATTGCGAATTAAATTCCATTGAACTTGTTTGGGCCCAAGTAAAAAGTTATGTAGCAAGGAGAAACACGACGTTTAAAATGAAAGATGTTAAAATTATCTTTGAGGAATCTTTAAAAAATGTCGATTCTGAAAAATGGCGTAAGCGTATTGAGCATGTTATAAAAGAAGAAGAAAAAATGTGGAAACTAGACCATTTAATTGACCTAATTGTAGAGCCTTTAATTATATCCTTGGAACATGACGAAGATTCGACGGATTTTTCTGACGACGAAAATGATATGCCATAGTTCTCTACATAACTGTTTACATAAAATCGCAATTCTTATACCTTATTATATAAATATTATATGTGATAAAATGTTACAGTAATACTAACTGTTTTTGAATATACATAAATAAGTGAATAAATAAAAGTACTTAGGTAAACCAGGTATTTTAAATTAAATACCCAAACGTACGCTACTGCAGGTAGAAAATGGCCCCTTTGCTAATAAAGCCTATTGTTTGCATGGATTGCCATACAAAACAGGGTGGAATGGTTAAAATATAATACAGCAGGCTATAACAGCTGTGGCTAAATATTTAGAAATCACAAAAATTTATTTGACCACTCTGTTAGCGTTTTGCATTTATAAGTAGGTTTTATTACTCCGCACCATTTCGAAATAGAGTATAGTCAGATAATGCATTAACACACATTTTAAATTTCTCCAAAACAACACAAAAAGAGCAGCCATTGATGTATTTAAAATATTACTACTCCAAATTTGAAGAAAAAGCTAATTAACTTATTTATGCCTCTCATTTTCGTATATAATAAGCGATATTATAAGAAACTTATTTGTTTTAAAATGTATTGATAAAGTTTGATTATATTCATTATACTAAATTCTTATAAAACTATTTTTGGTGTCTAATTTCGTACATGATTCGTGCAAATTCGCGACTCTTAGTCTCGTAAAACATATCATTATTAGTCACTTATTGCATTGCAGCTATGAAGATGGTTATCCATTTTTATCAATGCCTTACCTATCCGTATGATATATTTCACCTTGTGAGAATTAATTTGTATTTGGTAAACCACTTGCACCAATTATAAAACCAGACTAAAATATGTTTGACAGTTCATATAAATCCAAATTGGTGCAAAAAAGCGTCTTACATGACTTTAAGCAAAACTTAACTTATTCTAGAGCTATGCACCTATTTAGTCGGCAAACGACCCAGTGTCGGAAGCGTACGTCGCGTCGGTAGGACCTACATTTTATTATTAATATTTTATGCGAATCACGGGGTGTTGAATCAGCGTCATGTCTGGTCACCTAATCTGACGTTGAGCGGACGTAAAGTTGAACATACTCTAGTTTTAGTTGAACTTTTCACTATTAGCATGAGATTCCACCTGATTTTCATCAATTTTAATAAATCTATGACCATAATTCGCAAAAAACTGATGTATTCACCCTTATCAACTGACAGCAATTGGAACAATTAGGACAAAGTTAACCATCAGCGCTAAATTCGGCTTAATACCTCCTGAGATTTTTTATTTTTCATATAACGTTTTATTTTGTATATTATACAAAAAAAAAGGGAAAAAACAAAGGGGCTGATAAAAGAAAAAATAGCAAAACATGTAAAGTCACTTACTTTTATTTCCTACAACGACCACAAAATCTTTCTCTATAACAAATGCACTTTTTATAAAACGTTTTACAATTCCACTCTGCTAATTGCCTAGTAAATGATTTACAATTTTTAACAACATTCACCATGATTACGAACTTTAATCATGTCCAGCGTGCCCATATAGGAATACACATTATGGGATCTCGACAACAGTAAGACATACAAAGTCAGTTAATAAGAGGTTTAAGGCAAAATTGCATCTATTAAAAGTTCAATTTGTTTAATTTAGAAAGTGGCAACATTTTAATTTGTTCTAGATATGTTCTATATTGTTGTGGAGGATTCAGACAACTTGTTGGATACAACTGAGGTGGAGTAATTGGCAACAATTTGTCTGATAAAATTTAATTTCTTGTAATATTTTGAAAATAAAAAAAAAAACTGGGTATTCGATCTCTGAAAACCAACTATGACACTATACCAGTTTTAGAAGGAAAAACTCTTGAAAAATAAATAAAAAAACACGTTCACCAGTTAAAGAAAAATATGGTGCAAGCCTAGAGACCGCACGATGAATCGAGAAAACTCTATACCTCTCAAAAAGAAGACATTCCCGCATTTTTTAAATTGCATCCATATCTTTCCTATTTGTTGACTTGAAAAAACAAAACACTCGGGTCAATGCAAAGGATTATGTCACACTGCTTCATAAACCGAGAAATTATTGAGGCAAATCGATGGAGAATATCCCCGAAAAGCGCCACCAAATAGGCGGGCTCAAGACCTCAATAAAGCACTTCCTATCCTGTGAAACTGCAGGAGATTGCACAGGAAACGGGTTTTATAGTTGTCGAAGTGAAATCGGGAATCTTTCCCGACTCATAAATTGCAAGGGGTAACTCGAGTAGTGAAGGGATGATCCTATTAAGGTAATGGAAAGTTACTGCACGTGAAAGCCTAGTCCGTGTAGCCCTGCGTGGACTACTGACCGAAACTTCAATGTCTGCAACTACAATCGTGCAGTGTATAGCTTTGTATAGAATATATATCTACATCGGAGCTGATGACCTTAACCTGATTTATTTGAGCAAACCCAATAGCGCTTTTTAAGTACAAGGGTAGAAGCAATGTTTAAGTTATCCATAAAAATGAGAGTATTTGTTACTTATTTCAGACCACTGAAGTCAGAAGAAGTCGATCGCAATGATCCTTGCGCCCATTAAACTAATATATCAAACAAAGAGAACAGTATGGCATGTCCATAGCTAACTTTCCATTAATTATTTGATGTTCTAGCTTGGTTATTTGCAATCAAAAGAAGAAGTGCACACAGATACTTTCCTAGATTGCGAATATCTAAGGCAAAATATACAATAATTCATGGAAAACACCAAAAATAGCACGCATCACCATTCCAATGGATATAGAAATGGCCTATTGCTCTCTTTGCTGGGCACATTAGTTGACTGGAAGATAAAGGTATAATAAAATATCTGAAGTGTACTTTTAAAGGTCCTTTAAATGCGAAGAAACTTATCTTTATTAAATGTTTGTAATTACATACCTGCATATAAGTTCTCTATCCTTTGACACCAAATAATCATTCATGCTGGTACTTTCTCGACAATACATCCCGCACAGCATATTAAAATCTGTGCGAATTTCACATCTACTGCCTGTATAGTGCTTGGTACATTGACAACTAGGCAACAAATCGCCTCTATGGTAGCTACAAGTACCATCGTTTAGACAAAATGATGCACACATATCCAGTTCACACCTTAAACCTCCGAAACCGCGTGGACAATGGCATTGTGGGTAACCTTTGGACGACAGCTGACAGGAACCTCGGATGCAGAAGTTATGGCAGTTTTCTGTTTCGCAGTAACGACCAATGTAGCCTCTCTTACATTTGCAGAAATTTCCTGGAAATATTATCGGTATTTAAAAATGCAGAATCATAGAATTCTGAATAGGAAATAAATAGAGGTTAGTATTATTTTTTTTTGTAAAATTTTTTTTTGGGATTCGGTTTATAGATACCACGTGGACTAGCTAGTAACAGTCAAGCGCATTTTTATTGGGGGAACATGACGTCTCGGCCGTTTTCCCTGGGTTTTATCAAACTTCAGATACACAACTTAAATGTCCAATTAATAAAATATGAAACAAACAAGTTGTATTTTTACCGTCAACAAGATTGTTCTGGATAAAACGACATGCATTTGCGTACGTTTATGTTCGTGCATTGTTTTGTTTAAATGAACATAGGGATCTCGGAAAGATAGAAAAAAGTTTAAATTGTGGCAAAGTTGCTCAAACAAATTGCTTTCAGAGATATCTAGAGAAAACGATTAGCAACCTTGTTTTTATATTTTCCTAGCGATATCTGAAGAGATATCATAGAGTTATTAGCCTGTAGAGGCATTTAAATGTCATGCGAAGAAGGTTTTATTGAGGAAGTCATTTTATAGTGTAGACGAGTTCCTTAGTTACCAGTTTTGATTTCATGTAACTTAAATAGTGCCCATCTTGCACCCTAATACATTACCTATGTTTTCTTAATTTACATTAAATGTTTTGTAACATGGAATGTAATAACTGTTGAGTGTAAACTATTTTGTTGAGTATAAACTAAATTTTGTATATTGTAACACAATATATATGGTCCAAAGGACAAAATTGAAATATTAGAAAGTGGAATATATGAAATGGGATGCATATATTGTAACTAAAAATATGTTAGGCAAACTAGAAGATCTATACAAACGAGATTCAAGGAACACATAGCTCATTTAACGTATGGTAGAACAGAAAAATCAAATGTTGTCGAGCATGATTTTAATAATAATCATAGAATAACACTTAAAAATTTAAAATTAATTCATAATATCACTGATAGAAGATTATTAGATGCATATGAAGGTAAGGAAATTATTAAATGTAAAAATAGTTTAAATAGGGATAAAGGGCCTATTCCGTATAGTCCATTATATTGGTTGATCAAGCGTGACTAGTGGGATTCCAGGATTGGTTCCTTTGGTTCTGCTTGATTAAGCATAACATTTAGTATAAAAGAGTTAGGTAGATTTTAAAATTAGTTTTAATCATATGCTGATGATGCTAACATGGTTAGCGAAACGCGTGTCGAGTGCAATAATTCTGTTTCGGTATTGTGGAAAAAAACTCCGTTTTAATTATTATGATTAAAATAAATTGTTGACTATAGGTAGGAACACAGATTCTATTAGTGTAATAACCCAAACTAGCCACATTGTAGTCCAAATTAATTATTTTGTAAGCGTGGGTGTTACTCGAATTGGATTCAGAAATTGGCAAGACCATTCAGATCACCTGTAACAGATTTTCGTAGAAACTCGAAGAAAGTGCAAATATTAAAAAACCCAAATCAGTCCGACTAACCCATCGCATCTGATTAACCTGCCCATTCGAAGAGAGAATGTCGGGTAGTCCATTTCAATGACTAATGATTGTGGTGTTGAAATGAGCGATGGAGTTCTATGTATCAAATATCATGCGTATATTCTAAGAAATACGAAATTACGATAGTATACCTATTAACTCTCCCCCATTTAAGCATTCGATATTTTCTTGAATTTCCTCAGAGGCGGCAGTATCAAATAATTCCTTTTGGTCTCCCTGGTAATTTGCTATGGCTATCTCTAACTCCTGGCAATCTGGGTAACTTGTGATTTGTACATTTTTTGCTATAACACCCATTGGTCTCTCCTTAAATTCTCTTATTTTTTCAGGGCCTGCACCACCAATGTCTGCCTTGAAGTATCTGAAAAAAAATTCAGTATCTGAACCCAAAAGGAAAATTTAATGTATCGTTGGTATTTTTGTAATTATTTGTTTCAAACAAAAATGGTTACGATCTGTTGCAGGCCTACTTTTTAACCATTATAACTTGTAAAAAAAATGCCTTGAAGAAGTTGCAAGAAAATAATTGAAACTATGCTGAACAGATAAGAACGATTCTTTTTTAGTTCCCACTATTTGATATAGTTTATAGTTTGTACTTGCATAATCGATGCAAATATTTCTCTCAAATATATTGGTATAGCGTATTTCATATGATGCGATGAAATTGAACATGGGGGGGGCGCAGCTCACTGTGGGGTCTAATGTAATGAGGTACTGGCCCTATACTTAAAAACGTGTCACATATTTAGTGATTCAAACGTAAGAAAAACAATGTAAAGTTTTAATTTAGGAAAAAAACATAAGGCCTATTGATCGTTCTATTGAAGCAAATTTATCTCAACTGATGTAACGGGTGACTTCGTATAAACTAGCGCTCCCCGTAACTTTTTATTTTTTATTGTACAGAATAAATAAAAACTTACATACAGGAAAAATGTTTTCCTTTCCATATCTGCATTGCAATTTACGGATACTTATATATGGGGGGAGCCAAAAAGTATATATTTTTCAATGGAATGTCCTGTATATTTCTAGCCTGCAGCGCCAGCGTTTAATTAGAATATTGAAAAATAGTAGAAACAAAAGGGTCTTTCATGAATCGCCAGGATTTTTTACCACAACAAATAAGTGAGCATGGTAAAGCTGTCAAAAATATTGACTTTTTTTTAATGGATTATTTATCGCATAGACCGTTCATTACTGATTCCGTATATATCAGGTTTGATACCTTTAAAAATAACTGAAAAATGCAAAAAGTGGGCCCTTGACCAATGCATTAGACACTAAGTCATTATTTTAAAGCACTCTCTTTCTAACACATTAATCCTATGGCACGGTTCTCAGTTAGTTTTAAAGATAGAGGAATCAAACCTAACGTAATCGGAATCAGTAACAATGAACTATCCCAAAATCAACTATATACCTTCATTAAAAAAATATGTTTTGAACAACTTTGCGATGCTCATTTATTTGTTCTGATAACACCTAAATCCTGGCGATTCATGAAAACCCTACAACTTTTGTATTTAAAGAATTTAAATATACGAAGTCCTGCACCTCACTTTTCGTCTTCTATTATAACTAAATTATTTATTTCAAAAAAAATAATTCAAACTGAAATATATACTGTTAGGGGAGCAAGTTTTAAAAATATTTTTATTATACAGGGTGTCCCAAATAAAAGTTCTATATCAAAGTTGCATTTTTTTAAATAAAATAGCACGATATTCTTAAATTTTGTATATCTTGTTAAAATTCTATGCATAGTTGATATCACACCATACACCATACCTGTAAATTTATCATGTAGAAAGTTAAATACCTGTAGAATCCAAATAGCTCATCATAGAACAAAACCGTTTGCACTTTCGTGACGTTTTTCATATATATCTCGAAAACAAATGAATTTAGACGTATGGTGTATTAATCAAATATGTACAAAATTTTAACG
>JAEQML010074179.1:0-14526 GCA_016904865.1 Pissodes strobi | reverse complement strand
TTATTAATTTCGATCTCTTGATATTTTTTGATATATATAGTAGTTTTGAAGTTATTACAGAATTTATAAAAAAATACCATTTTTCAAGATGGCGGACTGATTTTGAAGCCTTTTGTTCAACGGGATCAATGGGAACTTTTAATATGTTAAAAAGGACGACTAGTACTACCTTTTTTTGGTGGTCGCAGCTTTATGTTAATTTGTTCTTGGTTGGCCTATACCAAAGGCCTAGATACACTGGCCTATTTTGTGAAGTCCCAAAAAAGGTGTATTCAGCATATTTTTAAAAAATTACGGTAAATACGATTGCATATGAAATTTGTAAAATATATTATTTTTTACTTCAAGAGTGAAATTTAATAACTCGTGCAAAATTCTTTATTTTAATTTATTTTGGGGATGAACTACAACATAGCTTTGTAAAACTTTACAAATTATTTCGGAAAAAGTTTTGCAAAATTGCAAATTGTCTACATTTTAGCAATTTCTGTATATCGTTAGTTTTACCACAATAACTAATTAGCACAAAATTTAAAATAATAGACTTTTAGATAAACCTATATTTGCACCCATCTTATATTATTTTGCAAATGCACAAAATTTGATTAAAAGTTACCTTTTTTAATTATTAGTAATCCAGTTGAACAGCATATGAATGTATACAGCTCATAGAAGAATTTGCAGAACTGTTTTCATTAAAAGCCAAACCACACATTCTAATACGGCTATGACATTACATTGGTGTATCATTTCCATATTTGTGGGATTCTATAAATTCTAAGGCTCGACACCTGCAAGTTTTTTTTAATACATACTCTTATTGTACTCACTGTCAATCGATGTTAATATTGAACATTGATGGGAAGTAGGACAAATTTAACTTGTAAGCTTCGACCCAAACATACAAGTGAAGTTAAATAAAAGCTTATTATAAACTAATACATACCTACCCTTTTGGGCACCTAAAGAGCGATATATTGTCTGCCATTCGTCTTTCACAATCAACTACTGAACAAATATTTCGACTAGACATTTTACTCCGAAATACACAAAAACAAGCCGCTATTTTTTAAATCTCACCCTATACGCCGGACCGTAAACAAATTTAAAATAAACTTAAATCATTTAGCTCTCCCCTGTGTGGCGGAGTGGAATTTGACGATGGCGCGGAGTGAATCAACTATTATATTTTTAATTCTGTAAACTTTGCCAATAGTGATTCTCCTCTAGCGAGCTGCGGTTCCAAACCGGAATGACACTTGGATGGGCGGGACTTGGTTTGTTTACTATTTATATTTAGAGGGTTTATTTGAATGTCTTTATGTTCCAGCGAATTGCTTTCAACAGGTCCAATGATCTAGTGGTTCGATGCTGCGTTTGCGACCCGATGCTACATGTTCAATCCCCGCCAGTGGCAAGACTTTTTTTTAAAGTTATGTTTGTGAAAAGTTTTTTCTTTATTTCGGGTACCCATGCCGAATTCTGTAATCCATTTCCAACATGTTCATCCCACGCGGCAGGACCAGAAGTTGAAAAGTTAATGACGGGATTCGAAAAAGTGAACAGATTTCCTCAAAATTAAGTTATATAGCATTTAAAGATACTTGACATTTATTTGTTTATTAAAATATTATTATTTGATTATTAAAATACATACATGATGGTGATATATGATAAACAAAATACAAAATCATTAAATCCGTTTCAGTCTATGAATGAACCAACTTCTGTTAATCAATAGATTAGAGACCGGATGTTGTATTTATCGGATAGTCCCTTTATTACCGACTGCAAATATATCAGGTTTTATAACTCTATATCTTAAAAATTAACTGAAAAAAAAATTACAAAACCTGTGCCATACCATAGATTTAATTTTTCTTTTCCTTGTTTCCGTCACCAGTCAAAGGGTATCCCATAACGCTAACTTCACTAGTGATAATTAACTACAATAACTAGGAACAAAGAATATTATAGTAGTATTTTCTTTGCTAGGAATTATGCTGATTTGTAATACTATATTCGCTTTTGACCCACATATTTGCACCGGCGGGTTAGCTCAGATGGTCGACTTCCGGCCCTGCCGACGAGGGACGAACACGTTGGAGACGGATTACAGAATTCGGCACGGGTATGGAAGTGTTTGCTTAGAAAACGTATTCTAATCGCTCGGGGGGAGGCTGGAAAGTCGTGTCGACTGTATGGTGTGGTGTATGGGGCGGGACGCGTAGTGGAGGGTGATTTCTACTAGGACTCCAGGGTTTATCTTTATACGCGGTAGCGTGGTCTGGGGGCGGTCGGGTTTATTTCCTGCGGGGGTTTGGACTTTGAAGTCTCTGACAGAAACGGTTGTACCTACAGTGCGCGAAACCTCCTTACATTAGAACACTCAGTCGTGCCTTTCATAAATTTATTTGTTTGTGGAAGAGTCGGGAGCCACCAGGGGCTCAAGCCCGTCGTACTGGAGGTTGCCACAGTAAATACAAGGCCCCTCAAACTGGAACAACGTGTAACACAAACTGAAGGGTAGCTCGGCCTCTGTCTAGTGCAGGAAGAGGGGTGTGCTGACGAATTGCTTCGTTTGAGAGCAGAGCTATAATGGCCTCCGAAAGGGGGGCCCAAATTAGAAAGAAAGGTCAGATGGTCGAGCTTTTGCTTAGCATGCGAGAAGTACCGGCATCGATGTCGGCGCGGCGTCGGCGCGCAGAGCCGTTCCTGGCGATTTTAGGGGCGCAAAATCGATGGTCATTCAGTATTCTTTATTACAAATTAAAAAAACAATCTCTTATTTTATCATTTAAATAGGTATGTCTAAAAATTTTTGAAACGTTATTTTTTTATCATTAACATATTTCTCTTACCTACCGTATAAGTACTAGGTATAATAGTGTTTTTGCAATTGTTTATTTTATTTATGTTAATTTTATTCTCTTTTAATTTTCTTGTGAATGTACTGCTTTTAGTTCCTATTATTTATTACATTTCATAAATAGTCAAGTAAATAATCGTAACGATATATTGATTATAAGTACTGTTTATATCGTTTTTTTTTTGTTTCTTTAGGGTATATTTTTCCTTTGATATATCTACTTGTTAAATATTTTTTATGATTTTGTTTGTTTTGGTAATTTAATAAATATTTTTTTTAATTATTTTTTTATTAGTTTTCTTACATTTCAAATCATTGCCAGTTTTTCGCGAAATATATTTAAAAAAAAATAGGACCATTTTTTTTAACTAGGGGCGCACCAAAGAAACCTGCACGTAGGCCCAGACATCCCAGGACCGGACTTACGGCGCGGCGTGCGGCGTCTGAAACTTTATTTTACTGTCGCTTTGTTGATGTTTTCACTTCTGTCGTCAGGTCTTAAACACACGCCGTTTTTTTTTAGTTTATTTATTAGATCCAATAGCTCTGTCTCACTCATCAGTTGGACATCCCGGGAGATATGCAGATACCGTGTTGAGGGTTTCGTGAATAGTGCTAAAATATTTTCCAAATATTTTCCAAATATTTTAGCACTATTCACGAAACCCTCAACACGGTATCTTAAGATTGTTGTTGTTTGTTTACAAACGTCGCTCGTCATAAAATTGGAAAAAGTGCCGGGTAAAGTGAATAAAAATTCAGAAACACCTGTTACACCTTATTCTAGAGCCAAGAACTCCACGATCCACTAAAGGTTTGAAGATTTATTTTTATTCTGGACTAAAATTTACGTATAAACAAAACAACGCGGATTTTCCCGCCAAAACCGAACAACTGTCAAATTGTAAAGTGAGGTTAGATTTCACAGTCCAAAACCCACACTGTGCCAAACTGCAAAAAATTTAAACAAATAAAAGAAGTTGCTCTTAGTTGCTGAACTGAGCAGGCTAGAATATATTTCATAGAAAAAGGGAAAGAGGATGACCAATGTAGAGGAAAGTGATGACGAAGACATCGAGTGGATGATAGCAGAATACAAAAAACGAAAAAGGACCCATAAAGAACTATCAAAAGAAGAAATAAAGCAGATAATAGAAACTGTGTCACCAGAACAAGCTACCAAAAAAACAAAAACAAATCCCATCCAAGTAGAGCCCAACACAAGCAACAGTACAAACTAACAAACACTACATACAACTTAAAACAAAAACTACAACGCAACAGCCAACATTTACAAAACAAGCTTTAAACATCTCTTCTATATGAATACACCTCAAGAAACTACCCGCATTCAACTAACAGACACCTGGGAGAAAGAGCTACCACAAAATAAGGACATAATACTAAAAACACCTAAGGGATTTTTATTAAAATCTAATACAAACAAAAATACCATAATTGAAGAATTAGAAAAATTTAAACAAACTAAGTTCCTAACAAACTTCACCGAGTCTAAACCCAAGCAACAAGAACCCCACACCACTCCAAAGCAAATAAATTCTGCTGTGTTAACTTAGAAGAATGCATCAAAGATGATCAAATTAGCGAACATCTCGACAAAATAGATATAACCCACCGCTTTTGCAAGAGTATAATAGCTAGAGCTACCAATAAACCCACTTCCATGGTACGAATTATCACAGGTGACATCCAGGCATATGAATCACTATTGAACTATTGAACAATGGCTTCTTTTTTAAAAATCAACACTACCAAGCATTTCCTAGCTTGCCACCACAACCTGCACCAATACCCTGTACTAAATGTTGCCAATTTACACACAAAACTGAAGACTGTTCCAACACTATAATTTGTCGCAAATGCGGAGATAACCATCCAACAGCTAAATGCAGGACAAACCTGCCGATTAAATGTACTACCTGTGGAGGCGAAGACCATCAAGCATGGCAATTTAAATGCCCACGACGCCCCACAAAACATAGAAGGAATCCCCAATGTTAAAATGAAACCACTTAACAAAAAGTCCTATGAAATACCAGAAAGCATAAGATCAAGTTCACGTATACATGGAGCTATTACAATACACGACCATATTATCAACACATACATTAAAGAAATCAAACCTAAAAACAGCAATAGAGAAGAACCGATAAGCAAATTACGGAAAAGGTTCGCAGAGGAATATAACATCGATACATGTTTGGTATTCCCAGGTAGCAATAATGTTTATATTTTTATGTTCGAAAATGAACCAAACACAATTTCACCGACAGAACCCAAACAAGGCAACATAATAGCAGCAAACATTAATGGAGCTTAAGATTTTGTATGCAAACATCAACATTTACTAACCCAAAAAGTATATAATATCACACTATATAGAACAACACAATATAAACTGCAGTCTCTTTGTTGAAGCCAAAACCAACCCTAACAGCAATACAAGATACAAAAACTGGAAGGTTATACAAAGAAATGGGACAATATTAATCAATACCAGAGGGGACAGTCTATTCCAGACTCATCCAGACTTACAAATGCGCAGAGAAAATCCCCCAGCAATCAACCAAATTCTAAACGAAGCTACCCACTTCTCAATTTCATTTCTTGATGAGCGACTCCATATTATACTTGTATACATCCATCCATCAGCTACAGAAATTGACGAAACCATCTTTGCTAAATCCAACTTGTACAAGTACTGCATAATTATTGGTGACTTCAATATTGGACGACATAGGCGAAAAAATACCCAAATCAATACCTTCCTACAAAATTCATACTTTAAAAAGGCCCACACCCCACCAACATTCACCATGCCACATAATCCAGATAGCACGCCTGACCTAATGCTTCACACTGCAAATCTGACAAACAGTATCACAAAAATAGTAACAACTGCAGATTTGGGATCAGACCACCTTGCCCTACAAATCCCTATGGACCTAACCAGAAATCAAAATCAAAACCTAATAGCTCACACAGATAAACTAAACCTAAAAAAATGCAATCTTGTTAAAGTTGCAGAATCTATGAAAAACTTCATTAATAATAACACTGTCATTTACAGGTCTACAATGGAAAGGTTTAACATCAAGTTATCTGAAGCGATAAACAAATTCTCACAAAAAATTACTCCAATACCATTTCTCCATGTTTTGCCACCATTCATTCTAAAACTAATCAGAAATAAAAGGAAAATGTTGAGAGATTATCAGAGGCAGCCCAATCTAGAACTCAAAAGAAACCTTAACGCTTACAATAAAAATATCCAAAAACTCATCACCCAATATGTGGATCCAGACCTGCAATCAAATAAATGAGCAACGGGGAAAATCATATTGGCAGCAAATCAAAAAGCTTACAAAATACAAACCTCAACTTAGCATATCAGATCTAAGAGATGGAGATACATCTGATATGATGACTATGGAAAAGCCCAACTGTTTGCAAATCATTTTAGGCAAGCATTTAACCAAGACATGGATAGAACGTTCGATGAACATCAGTTAACAGATGGTATGATATCTTTATAAAGGAAGAAGATGACAACTCTGACATAAGAGCTATCAGTCAGGATTTGTACTTTCAAGTCCTCAAAAAAGGCAAAACACATGCCCTGGCAAGGACAACATCTCCAAAGCAATACTAAGAAGCTTACCAAAGGTCATACATCTGTTCATCATAAAACTGTATCAGTTCTGTTTGAACAATAACTACTTTCCAGATGTGTGGAAACAAGGCAACATCATAACGATAGCCAAAACCAACATGGACCATAGCAAACCATCAAGTTATAGACCAATCACTCTACTGCCAGTACTAGCCAAAAATCTGGAGAGCATTGTGAAATGTTTCTTAGAGAAAAAGTTGAAAAACTTTATACCAAAATACCAATTTGGCTTTCAAGACATGGCTTCCACCTTACACCCTGTATCAGTGCTCACCTCTAATGTCCAAACAGCAAAACTAAAGGGACTGTATAGCACAGCTTTAATGCTAGACATTAATAAAGCTTTTGATAGTGTATGGCATATAGGATTACTGTACAAACTGCATAGACTCAACTGCCCTAAATATCTAATATGTATTGTCAAGGCGTTCATTACCAGGCGGACTGTCAGAGTCCAAGTGAATAACATATCCTCTGATCAATTTAGCCCTGAGCAAGGTGTTCCACAAGGATCTCCTTTATCCCCATTTTTATATAATCTGTATTGTCATGATATATTCAACTACAGGGAAAGGGACAACAACCCACTCCGTAGCTACATACTACAGTTCGCAGATGACACAGCACTTATTTCCCACAGCAAATCCTTACAGTCCAGTATAGATGCTCTACAATAACTTTCTGATTTGATTGGATTATGGTTTAGACACTGGATACTAAAAGCAAACCCACTAAAGTGTCAATTTATTATTTTCAACCATCGACTCCACGATCTGAGTCCTACTACTACTAATGCAGATTAGTAACCAGACCGTAAAACCCAAGGATTTTGTGAGATACCTCGGAATCATTATTGACTACAAACTGAACTTCAATATGCACTCCATGACCATGAAACCAAGATGCATATAAAGAGCCAAGCACTTTAGATCTCTCAGACAAGCAAGCAAGGGGATATCCATAAGAACTGCAAGCTTCATTTATAAGAGCATATGTAGACCAATATTAGAATATATGCATCCAATATTCATGTGCTGCCGAAATCCAGCTATCAAAAACCTCAATTCAGCTGAAACAATTTCCCTACGAACTATTACCAAAATCCCACATCCAGCAAATCCCCTACACAATCCATCAAATGCCTTTCTATACGAATCCACTGGAATCACTCCTATATAAGAAAGAATAAAAACCCTTACCATCAATTTTGCAAATAAACCACAAACATCTGCTCTTATTAGAGACCTAATAATAGAAAGAGAGGAAAACTAAGGCAGACGTGTAAGACAGTATCCCAGGGAAACTTTTTGGGAAATTCTATCCAACATGAAGAATGACTAGCTTAAGTGAAAACTGATTTATGATATGTTTTGTGCCAATATTATTCATCTACCTATTTGTTTATCTTCATTTTTTTTATATACCGAACTTATATTTAATCTTTTATCCTAAATAATGAGATCTAATTTAAAATCATTGTTAAATTACACTGGCTGATCCAAACTAACCCCGGTCGATGGCCTTTTGATGCATGTATATAATTGTATTGTATATATGTCATTAATAAAGAACGTTTACTACTACTACTATTTTCCAAACCATTTCATTTGGTTCAATTGGAAAACTCTATTTTCAAGAATTAAATATGTATATATTTAATTAATTATTTACAATACTACATGTTTTTCTTGTTTTATTACTACATTCATATTAATATTCTTATGGAACAATCCCTTTATATTTTTGGTAAGTTTTTTAATCAGATTTATTTTATACGCCTGACCCATTTCAGCACATCCAGAACTTCTTCGCAGCCAGCACAACTTATCCGGTTCGCTTTCATTGTTACTATGTCGTCTCTTTCACTAGAAAGTCTCTTTACATAATACATAAAAGAGGAGGTAATAAAAATTCCCAGGCTAAACTACGAAACTACTTAGACGTGATTCAAGTGCAAAACTGCATCGCACAGAAATCAATAGAGGCATCCACTAAATTAAACTAGGCATGTACCTGTTTGCTTTCCCTCTTAATCTGAAAGGTTTTTACGTAATTGGCTTTGAAATTTATACGTAACATAAATCTTTATTGTAGGCATTTAAGGTAGACTTAACGAAATATGTTGCTTTAAGCGGAATTGTTTAATTTTTAATAAGAATTTGTACGTACAATTTGTCTAACATATAGCTCCAAAGTGGACTGAAAAATTATTTTTTTTTAACTCCAAGTATTATCTTCTAGGATAATGAAGGGAAAAAATAGCCCTACAAAAAGGTGACATCAGCGAGGTAAACCTAACCTACAGGAGAACCTGGTCCAGGGGAGATATTAGCTAAAGGATCGTAGTAAAATCAAAACGGATTTTAGGACATGCAAAATTTAACAATGAAATCAATAAGAAATGGATTGGATTATTGCTGAACTTGAAATACGTATGTCATAAAAAAATAACACTGTCCCTAGCTATAAATATTACCTCAGATACCTCTTCGGTTAACTGACTAATATTTTATCGGAAATCAGTCCACCGATTAATCTTCGTCAAGCTGAATTTTATCGCACCGAAGCTCACCTCAGCTGCTCTCGGAGATTTATGGGGTAACTTATAAAGTATCCTCACAGGGGAAATGGCTAATTGAAAAGAGTATTTACAAACGATTTTGGAATTAATTTAATAGAAATTCCACTATTAACACGAGTAAAATGAGAAAGTAAAATGAGAAAGTAAAATAATAGTCGATGCACTCAAAATCCATCCATCTTTACACTGTCCACATTAAAATGATAAATAGAAATGACAAGAGAAATTTAAAAAAAAAATGAGTAAAGGATTAAAATATAATGCAAAGAGATAGGGAGGCCCAAGGAAAACTTTGCAGCTCAATTTTTAGCAGAGGTGCCACTTTCACCCAAAATCTCGGAGTAAAAAAGTTTTTAGTTAATAATAATTAATTAATCACAGGAGCTATAAATTTCAAAGTGAGATACCACTGAATCGTTTTGGCAAGAGTGAGTTTCACTCTAAAAATTGTAAAATATAAAACGCTTTATTCGTATTTGCTTTCTTATAAAAGGTAAAGACGAAAAAAAGTCTCTTCACTTACTTTTAATCGGGAATGTCATAGAATTAATTGGGCCAACATCTACGATTGGGGATCAATCTACTAAATGAATTTTATATTAAATTGATTGGTATTTTTAATAACTGCTTTCCTATCAGACCAATCAAAAAGAAAGGAAAGTCACCAATGGTCTAAAGGTATCTTCTAAAAACCTAAGAACACTACATTACATGCGAAAATTTACCAATAGTCGTTCTTTTTGGAGTTACTTCTAAAACTACCGACGACTTTACAGACGTCTTATTCGAGAGGCAAATCAATTTTATTACAACGGCAGATTAAATGGAGTCATTAAAGGGCCATTCTTGGGGAAATTACTCGAGGATGTTGGATTGCTTCTTCATACAATCTAGATCCTGATTCAGCGAATGAGCATTTCTGCAGCATTGCGCGTCGGCTTGCTGAGGCGTTCAGTCTGAGACGTATCCCATGCAATATATCTCTAATATTCTTATAGGAGACTCTTTTAGCTTCTCTCCCACTGACCCTGGTGAGATCCTTGATACCATCTTAAACATTAAAAATAAAGTATCCTCAGGCGTAGATCCCCTACACGGATCTTTCAGGCCTTGCCGGATTTTGCTCTTCGGCTCTTGAGTGACGCATCAGTAAATAGTTGTTGGGCATCTGATGCTTTTTCTTCACTTTTGAAAAGGGCAAAGGTAGTGGCGATGTTGAGCAGACATCGAATTTTCGACCTAGTGCGCTGCTGTCTACTCTATAGAAGATAATAGAAAAACTGGTAAAAAAGAATGGTGTCATTTTTGGACCAGTTTGGCTTTCAAGGTAGTAAGAATACAGGATATGCTATTATTACTCGAGTGTGTGTGTGTGTGTATTAATTTTTAAAAATGTTGGGCGCCAAGGCGGCAGTGCTTTGTGACTTATCCAAGGCTTTTGATTGTGGCAGTAACGAAATACTGCTTCTAAAGCTTCATCGATATGGGTTCAGGGGCGTCGCGTCGCTCTGGAGTAATTTCGGACTTTTCTTGAAGGCCGAAGCCGGCGTGTGTTTGTTGGGTAGTCCACGTTGAAAGGAGAGATATTGATTGTAGGGTTGGTCCTAGGATCTATTCTAAGGTTCAGGAAAAATTTACCCTCTTTGCGGATGACACTACAATCCTATGGCACTCAGAGACAATAAACAGTCTAAACAACCAAATATCACAGGATTTGGTCAGTAGGGGAGTGCTGACACGAATTAGGTAAGACCCATGTTATAAGATTTAAATGCGAGTTGGGCTTAATGTCGCTTGGGAGCGGCTCCCTGCGGCCCGTTGATGATGCTAAACTATTGGGATTGTTGCTGGATGCGGGTTTAAGGTTCGAGGGGCACATTGCTTGCTTAAGCAAGAAGGTGCCTTCTGCGTGTTTTGCTGTTCGGACTGTCGTTGGGGATGTGGACGCTTCAGTTGAAAGGGGCGTTTAATATGACTTGGTTGAGTCCAGGCTGCTATAGCATTGTGTTTTGGGGTCACTTTAACCGGGGACTTTTTGAAACAATCTTTATTTTGCAGAAACGAGCAATAAGATGTCTGTGTGGCGCAAGGCCGAGGGATTCTTGCAGGCCCTTATTTAAATTTTTAAATCACAACGAATATTAACTCTGCCATCGTTGGCTGTAAACCTTAGATACAAGAACAAGAGCAGGCTCTGGGGCTCGGAGCCCAGTTACCAAGCACGCCGGGCCTATACCATGCCTATTCGAAATTCCAGTTTGACCAAGAAATCTCTTATATATGAGAGTAAGAAGATATTTCATCTCCCTTTTGAAATGGCCTCCTTATGCTCATTTGCCTTGTTTCGGCGAACTGTCAAAACACACCTCTCACACAGTATCTGTATCAGTTTTTTTGCCAATAATGTGTGCATTTTTTAAAATCTGAACCATAATGTAAATTAATGTAAATATTGTTTTATTGATCTGTATCTTGGGTTGGTGCATTGCCTGGGCGAATTGTTTAGGTATATAAATCAGTTAAGATTTGAATCTGTTTGTATACCTGTACATGCGCTTAATTTTAAGACCAATTTTAAGTTAATTTTAAAACAACAACCATATGGTTTATTTGTGTATATTGCCTGCTTTTTTGTTTTGTGTTAGTATGTGTATTTTAACCAAATCTAGGTCGTAGTATTCACATTTCCAGTCTTAATTAATGCATCAATACTATAATTTGAATTTTGTGTTTTAATCTACTTTGGCTGATGACAGATTTGGATTCTAGTTTACTAATACTTGTTCTTAATCTAAACATATAGTTTTAAATAATTCATAACTTTTTAACCTTTTAAATTTTTTAAAATGGTTGAAATTTGTCGTTTAAAATTTGTGAAGAGCAAAAGGTATTCCTTCTGTGCTAATTTTCATAAGGATTTAAATATCACCGAAACATCTGGAGCACTTGTTAAATATTATTTCTTGTCAAACACAACATTGCATTTTAGGGGTAAAAGAAAGTTTGTATATGTAATTTACAGGCTAAATAGGTACTTCTAACGCACGTGTATCTGAAACAACAAGTTTCTATCTCATTATAATTTTTCGATGACGATTATTCTGAATCGCGTGTATTATTTAAAAAGACAACATCAGCTGTCTCTCCCTCAAACTGAAAACAAGAAATGAATCTAATAGAGAGTTTGTATACGTAAATTGCAAGCTAAATAGGCACTTGTCACGCACGTGTATCTGATTATAATTTTTCGATGTCGATTATTCTGAATCGTGTGTATTAATGTATTATTTAAAAAGACAACATCAGCTCAAGTTCAAAGTTTGCATACGTAATTTGCAAGCTAAATAGGTATTTCTAATGCACGTATATCTGAAACATCAGATTTCCCTTCATTAAATTTTTTCGATGGCGATTATTGTAAATTTTGCATGTATTATTTAAAAATACAACATCAGTTGTCTTTCCCTCAAACTGAAAACAGGAATGAATCTAAAAGAGAGTTTGTATACGTATACGTAGTTTGCAAGCTAAATAGGTACTTCTAACGCACGTAGACTGAAGCAACAAATTTCCCTTTCATTATATATTTTTCGATGGCCATTATTGTGAATTTTGCATGTATTATTTAAAACCACGGTATCAGCTGGCTCTCCGTCAAACTGAAAACAAGGAGTGAATCTAAAAGAGAGTTTGTATACGTAATTTGCAAGCTAAATAGGAAAATAGGTACTTCTAACGTGCGTATATCTGAAGCAACAAATTTTCCTCTCATTCTATTTTTTCGATGGCCATTATTGTGAATTTGGCATGTATTACTTAAAACACATCAGCTGTCTCTCCCTCAAACTGAAAACAAGGAATTAACTAGCTATTAATTAACTTTTTTAATGGCAACAGCGGTCAGTAAACTAGAGAAATCATTTAATTAACAACATTTTAAGTCAGTGTTCAAAAAGTTGATACCTTTTCCGCCAAACTTCTTTCAACTATCTATTGTAAAGGAACTGAATGTCTAAAGGCTATTCTCCAAATCTGTTATATTATGCTATATCATTTATATATTCAATTAATAGATAGGACATTACCTTAGATTACTACTTCAACATTTGCTTCTCTATTTGCTGCATCGTGATCTTGGTCTAATAATGCAGTTCTAGGATATTTGGTAATGTTCGGTTGATGGCGTGCGTATCCCAAATACCATATTGCGGTATGGGCGCCGTTCTCAATGTCCTGGCGCCGGATTTTCAGGTCAGTAGTATTCTTATATTGCGTTAAGAAGTTGATATATACGTTATATAAGTTATAATGCACAGTACCTGCCAGAAAGTTGGAGCCATATCGGCTTTTTCTTTGTTATTGCACAATTACAATAGTAATTGTCAAAAATGTTTGCTTCTGAAGAGACTAGCAACGTTATGTGACAAAGTAGTCAGGCGACTACAATATTTGTCAAATTCGATATTTATTTATATCGAATACTTTACTAAGAAAATATGTTCCGATTGGCATTTACGTGCATATGTCGATTTTCAACGAAGTCTCTATATAACAGGAAATTAATTTTTTTCGAATAGTTAGCTCACGCTGGTATAAAAGGCATCGTCATCTCTAAAGTGTCTTCTTATATGGTTATGATTCTCGTCAAGTGATCTAGCTTTGCTAAAAATTTTTTTTCTCCAAACAATATCTATAAATCTTAATTTTTTTCACATGACAACAGTAGATATTTTAAACCAAAGAAAAATTCTACCAAACAGATGTGATCAAAATTAGATTTTATTTTAAATTGTACAAACGCGCGCATGCCTCTATTTATTCGCTTGCAAAATATCTGCCTCCAAAGTTAACCTAAAAAATTGCTTATATCGCTTAAATTATCCAGCAGTTTATTTTAAATAATTATCTTAGAGAAGAAACTTAGATTAGAAAACAATTTTGGAAAATGACTTAATTTAACCGTCCATTTCCGTAAATTACCGCTCTGGCGTGAAAATTACAGTTTGAAAGAAAGGGATATTCGAAATTGAATGAGCTACCGTTAAGATTTATGAGAAGTGCTAAGAACTCTACTTAAAATGTGGGACATAGAATTATGTTTCTTTGCAATGAAGCATTGAAGTTAAGCGGTGAGTTATAAAAAGAAATTAAAATTAATGGTTTTGAAAAATGGAAAGCGAGATAAAATGTTCTGGAGTGCATTGGAGTTAATGATGCATAAAAGGTAAACGAGCAAGATTAAACATCTTCCATTTTCTGTATACGGGGAAGTACTTAATTTTTGACGTGTTTCGCTAACACTGTAAACACTGTAGCCTTCATGCAGAAGTTAGGAACAAAGCTAGTCCTATAAGCTTTAATTATATATATATATATATATAT
>JAEQML010074178.1:0-14527 GCA_016904865.1 Pissodes strobi | reverse complement strand
AACAACATAACCTTAAATATGTTGGGGTTTGGAACCTTCGGCAACATACATAACCTTAAAATATTATTAATTTAATAATTTGAATTATTTAACAATTAAACTGCACAACTGATTACTTACCTGTCAACAGGTAGCACAACAATAAACGGCATAATATTTCGACGATTAAACCTTTTAAGAGTAAAATGTAGACAACATCAAAGACAAACAACATTTAATGCAATATGCAATTGATTTTGTACTACATAGTTGCCAATACGATTAATACAAATGTTATTTAAATATTCAGTCCAAGGCGGATCTCACCACTACTATTAATATGATATCTGACAGAAAGGCGTAAGTACATTTTTTTGAACATACGCCTCTTAGTTAGATCCTGCCGATGCTTTAATGTCGGTTTCGCCCACAGCAAGTAAGATCTAAAATGAAAAGTATTGGGAATCTATATACGCCCGTTTGTCAGATCATAGATGCATTAATTTGGGAACTTCTCATGAAATAATCTGTGTTTTCAAAAAAATGTCACTTACGCCCATTTGTCAGATAGGCGACGATATGACCTAAAATAAAAGAAGTTTCATCAGCTCCCCTAATAATTATTGTCCATTATATTTTACTTCTATACGTCTCAATCGGCATTTATTTATTTAATTTTTTTGATGACTCGTTCTCATTCTTTTTCTGCAAAACTCTTCTCTAATCGTTGATGAAATCTCATTTTTAAATCCAGAATAACTGAAACGATTTATTTTTTCCCAATGATGAGCTTTAGGTCAAGTATTGATCTCTTGGTTTAAATAAGCTATCCGATTTTAATTTTCAATTTAAAATATAAATAACACAGCAGAAATTCAAAAAGAGCTTAAGGGCAAAGCTTTGTCTTCTGTCGCAGGGTTTGGAGTGAAGCCCCGTATCCATGGGCGCCGGAAAAATCAAGTATAGGGGGCGGGGAGTAAAGATAGATTGAAACTTTCATAGTTTTTGTTGTCAAAAATACATATATACGGTTGACTTTAACTTAAACTTAACTCTAACGTACCATTGAAAATATATACCCTCTTATACAAAATACATTTTCATATACTTACACTTTTCTAATCAGAGAAAAGTAATAGGAGATTTCTTCTCTTTCGTGCAAAACGATGTATTGCTTTTTCAATAACTATGTTTATATTTTTATTCACAAATTCTCGGTGAACGCTAAGCATACAGAGACCAGAAAGTCTTTCTTCAGACAGGGTTGATCTCAACCAGGTTTTTACACGACGGAGTGTACTGAAAATCGTTGAATTGTTGTTGTGGTAGGAGGTAGAGCTAAAAAAAAATTTAAGGCTATTTTGATGTTTGGGAAGAACTGGCAATGTCCATCTATTAATTCAACCAGCTCGAGCTTCTCGAGGTCAATGTAGAGTTTTGACAGCCACATTTCTTTCCAAGTTTCGGCTTCAACATCAAAATTTTCGATTTCATACAGTTTTGGGATTGTACGAATTTTTGTTTTTAACAAACTAAATGTTTTATCGTTCGTGATTAAATGGGGGTGAACTGAATCCAAATAAGGAATGAACAAAGAAAAACGAAAATAGTCTTCAGCATTATCAGTACAGTAGTTAGCCCTTTGTACCTGCCTTGCAATAATCTAGGTATTTTGATATCAACATCAAATTTCTGCCCCTCTAATATACATTTCTGAAAAATAGCTTTGAAATAAGTCACCGCATTAGCCCTGTGGTCTTTTAGAATAGATAAAAGTATTTGAATATGTTCTTGTGAATAAAAGGTTTATTGTTTTTGCTTGTAGAATGTTACATACATGCTCCAGTTTAGCACTATAGTGTGAAGTAATATACAAACACGCAATAAATTTGGGATTAGAAATAGCGTATAACAACTGGTTGGCTTTTGATCGTGTGTCTCCATTTACATCCATGTATTAGGTAAATGTTCAAGCGCGTTTCGTATTTCCTCAAAATGTTCTGAAAATATTCTAATAGATTGTTACTTGGCAGACCATCTAGTTTCACAAAATAGGGGAATTTTGGAACATATTTTCCCCGATATTGACTTTCGTGGAAAAAGTTAACAACTTTTTTAATAACATCTACTGAATGTTGCACATCCTGAGTTTTATTCAGTCTTTGACCACCAAGTTGAGCCTGTGCGAAGCACAATGAAAAAAGAGAGCTTTATTATACTTCTCACGAATTATTTTCTGAACTCCGTTTTCGCGGCTTGCCATTGCTGCACAACCATCAAGTTGTAATCCTACCAACTTTTGCATGTTCAAACCATTATTTTTGCATACTTTCAAAATAGCCGGTGATATGCCTACAGCAGTCAAAGAAGTGAGTTCAGTAAATCATATGAATTCCTCACGTACTGAATTGTTTTTATCTATGAATCTGACTCCTACTGAAAGCTGCTCAACACCAGAAATATCAGTAAATGCATCGGCTAATATTGAGAAAGCGTCACTTGCGTTTACCTCTGCAATAATTGTTTCTCGAATATCACCAACCAAATCTTTAGTAAATCATTCTGAGTCTGGTGAGAAGTATATTTAGCATTTTTTTGCACAATTTTCCAAATGAGTTTTTTATAGTGAATTTCCGCTTTCGACTCTAAAATTTAGGAGATCATCAAAATTTCCAGTGGTTTTACCACGGAGAGGTAAATCGTGGCCATCACAGAATATTATAGTGGAAAGGATTGGCACAAGTTTTTCTCTATTAGACTTCACCAGCTCGTGTTCATAGCTACTAAGCTATTCAGTAACACAGGTGCTTTTACCCTCCATAATTTTTCGAAAATTTAGAGCTTTTATTGTCGCTGAACGATGCCACTCGGAAGACATATGTTTTTTGCGCTTTCATGAAAGTCTTTGTAATTCTGGAATGGTTTCACAATGAAAGATTCAAATAATCCTCTTCTTAAACTCGGCCGAAACATAACACAATTTATACAAAGTCCACCTTTAAGCTTACTGGAATAAGCAAGCCATTCGTAATTTTGTAGCCATTCATACCGAATTTTTTTTTCCATCTTAATGCCTTTTAAAATTGTAGCTTGTATCGGGAATAAATGGTTACGTCAATAACCCATATGTTGTATCATCAGTCAGGATCTCGGTCAGGATCAACACCAGAACGTTAGTGGATGTACTAGGTTCCGATTCCAATGGTTCAAGAGGCTTCGATATGTCACTACTCTCTGTTTTTTTTTTCTTATATCTATTATCCTTGATTTCTGAAAACAAAATTCACAGGCTTAATAAGCGAAAAAAGAGCGAAAAACGATAAGTAGGAAAAGTCAGTGTCTCAGTCCAATTTTTTGCCAGGAAAGAATAGATATTGAATTTGAGAAAAATGGTAGAAATCATTTACTTTAAAGTTCTACGTAATAAAAATAAATCTATACTCTCGTGCACACTACGAACTACCCGTATGTAGCTGCCACGAAGGTTCGGTGTCTTTAGAAATAAAACATTTCTATTTACAACAAAAGTGTTTGTATTCAAAAATCCAAAAGAGGCAGGCTACGAATTTGACGTAGAAACCCTACATTACATTGAATCTGCCTTTGCTTGCCGATAATGGCTGTATTCCCTTTTCAACTGACAATACTGACTTTACTGATTTGATTCGCTATTTCACTCTTTAGTGCACTGGCGGCTAGTCTGGGGCGGCAGGGTGGGCAGCGCCGACCCAGTAAAATGATTAGGCTAAACTTAAAATTATTTTACTCTTTAGTTAACCATAATCCATAGTAATTTTATTGTTGAACAAAACGCATAATTAAAACCGCATCCCAACCAGTCACCTCCTCTCCACTATTCACGGAATACTAGAAGGAATTAAACGAAACGCGAAATCCGCGGTCGAGGCAGCTCCCGCTCCGCTACAAGGGTCGGCAAGCCGGACCGAGCCGTTGCGTCGGCGCGGCGCATGGCACAATGACCAATCATCATAGGCAATCAAATATAAAATACACCCTATTTTGAATGCATTGTTATTCCTAGGGTCGGCAGTTTTAAATCTGCTGTATCGCTATATTATAAATAATCTGATTGGCTAAATAGACGAAATGACATAAAATAGTTTACGGATTACGTTATCGGTTACCGCTGACTTGGGCTTAGGCTTAGACGGAAATCAACAAGAAAAGAAAAGGTTAGGTCGGAGTAATATTGGTTAGGTTATGTTATTATTATTGAATATTGGAATCAACTGGAAACTGGGATTATCATTGATCCGTCATATTTAGTATTTTTTAGTGAAATTAGTGTGAGAAGAGTGTTGTTATTTTTTTAAAAAGCCAACAGGTAAATCTTTGAAATAAAAATAAAAAAAAGCCCTATGATGATTTACATAACATTTTTTGAATCATATTTATTGTCAATTACGAATTTACTAAGGGAAAATTCGTGTCGAACTGCCGACCCTACGCGCCGACCCACGAGCCGCCACTGCTTTAGTGTGCCAAATGATAATAGCAACAGTTATTTGACATTTGAACCAGTACTGTCAGTAAAAAGAGGGACCTATTTACTCTACTTGACGGCTGACCTTTTCAAGGTAACCGAAGCTTACGAATAAAATGAACGTAGTGACAGCTCAAAACTCGTTTGAGTGTATACTGTGCTTAAAGTATGACATGACAATAGTCTTCCTTACAACTTACTTCGTCATTTTTTCTAGTTAAAACGTCTATAACGATATTTGTAACACTTCACTTATATATCTAACACAGTTAAACGTTAAACATTAAAATCTATTCTTAGTCACTATTCATAAGTCAACAAATGAAGGAAATGCTGAATGCTGGAAATGCGAAGAAAACCCATACGCCAGACGGTCGCGTAACTACGATGAAATAATCTGAACATGCAGCGATGCATGACGCAGTGTTGCCATGATTTACATAAAATCAAAAATCAACCATTGTATAATGTTATTAAAAATTTAGTATCAATTTGTCAGTTGTTACATGATTTTTTTTAAATAAATATATCATTTTGTTTTCGTTATTCAAAATCGGATATTCAGTTTTCCAGGGGAGGGGGGGGTCAAGTGTCCTGCTTTGTCCCCACCCCCTTTGGGCGCCCATGCCCGTATTTACATTGACATTTTACGGCAATATATCTTACTTCATGCAGAGTTAGCGGGCAGTAATTTTATATGATGCAGGATAATGCCCGACCACACACCACAGCAATGGTGCGTAACTTCCTAGAAGCTACGGGTATCACTACATTACAGTTGCCTGCGAGAAGCCCCGATATGAACCCTATAGAACATTTGTGGCATGAATTAGGGAAAAAGGTACGTTCTCGCGAGAGGCCTCCAGAAAGTCTAGCAGAAAGGACTGATGAATTAGTGGAAGAATGGGATTGTATGTTAATGGAATCTATAAGAAACGTCAAGATAGGACGAGACTAAAATAACTTGTTTTTCATTAAAAAACCTACAAAATAGAAAAATAGTATCAAATACATGTTTTAAGGGACATTTAGCGCACTCGCATGTTAGGAAACTCCTAGCAAGCGGGTCGGTTCCTATGTTCGAGCTCGTGTGGAAAAATATGGTTTTTAAAACTGTTATCTTAATATACTGTTATAAAACGTGCTGTTACAGCTGCAATATGTACTGTTAATTCGTTCGTCAGAGAACAAAGGGAGGGGGGGGGGGAGGCTCGTAGATTGGGTCGGGGCGGAGGTCTGCCTTTAATACGGTTGTTTTTATAAACATATAAAAAAGTAAAAAAAAAATTGACTTTAGTTTTCCTTCTAAATATTCTTTTACTCAGTCAAGTAAGCACCCTCTTTATTGTTAATACATCATTTATGCTCTAGAAATTATTTATATAACATTTTTTTATATAACATCTTTATATAATATTGAACATATCTTTTGACCTCAACTAGCTTAGTGTTAGTCAGTCTGTTCTCCATACTTACTTTCTAATGTTAGCTGCTTCACTTGTATTCTGAATAACTGTCTGTACTAATTTAACATTTATTTTTAAGATTTAAATTTACCGCTAAATTTTTTGCGGTTCACTTCCTGTGACTTTAGAGTCTGCTTGGCATGACTGTCAACTTCGACGACACATTTTGTCGTTCCACGAAAAGCGTGGTTGGGCATTGTCCTTAAAAATTATGTTATTCTAAAATGTGACTATTGACTTTTTAATTGTGATTTGACCATTGTTTGTTGGTGTTGTTTGTTTACTCTTCGTCGATATGTTCTTCAGGTCCAATGACAAGTAAGTGTAAGAACCTCTACCATTTTCCTTTGTCTCTTAAAAAATCACACAAAAAAATTACAAAAAAAACACCATTTTCAAATTACACACCTATTTTATGCCTTTTAAGCTTTAAACACTCTCTGAATCTTGATATAACATTATCATTTTTAAAGATCTCACAGCAGCCATTTTCTTCTGGTAATGAATGGGTGGTTCTTCTACTTACTTTTCAGGTAACACTGATGATGACTTAGGCCGAAAGCGCTCTGTTATGCTTTTATAGGAAGTCCTTTTGGATTAAATTTTGCATGGAATACAAAGTGTTTCATTTGGTATAAATATTTTATGACTTTTATCCCCAATTATCAGTATACAATCAAGCTTATTTTTCGTCGTTATAAGTCAATTCTTTTAGGCACCAAAAATGTTTTTAGGACTAGTAAAAAGTAAGTCATAAAAACCTCGATGGTCGCATCGACTGATTTGAATTATGCAGCTGAAAATTAGGTGATCGGCGTTTGTTGAACGTAGAGTTTGTGTCTTGTAGAACTAAGTTTAAAAGGCCTTGTTTACATTCTTGTTAGTAAAAATATGTGTATGTGGTATAACTTCTAACAGCTTCTTTTCCCAGTGGTTGTACAGAATGAACAAGAGTTATGCGATGTTTCAAGAAACAGGGTCGACGAATCAGGTGAAAACAGTGATTTCACAGAAGTCGAGGCTGTAAACGAGAAAAATAAAAATTAATGTCGGTTATTCAAATATGTTGAAGTGCTTCATGGACTTTTTTTATGAAATACTAAAAGACGTCGCCCTATGCGCCATCAATGGTGATGTCCTTATAACAGGTGCTTATAAACAAAATAAGCATCCAGTTCTCGAATTATTTGGCGAAGAAAATTTGCCGAGTTATAAAGCTACATTTTCAAAACATAGATTTCTTTACTACAAAAATGTATCCGATTTAACGATCTGACGACACAAGATGTTCGAAAAAAGAGATAATTTTGCAACAGTGCTAGAGTTACGATCAAATTTCCAAATTTTATGTCTCCGTCTGAGTCGGTGGTCTTTGATGAGGAACTTGTTACTTTCCATGGAGATGCAAATTCCGAATATATATTTCAACAAGCCTGGCAAATGCGAAATAGAAGCCAATGTTATTTATGACTTATAATAGTGGACCAGAAGTGGTAAAGCGCCCAATAACATTGGCTGGTCTTCACAATAGTGGCCGTAATGTAACAATGGATAGAAAATTTACATCACTTCCTACGACTATGGAACTACTAGACAAGAAAATTATGGTTGTTGAAACAGAAAGGACATTCGGCTAGAACTCAGACCCCAGGCATTGAAAAATATTTTTTCTTCAAACGTCAGTAAATCCATCATTACTCGACTGTGTAGGCGGCAGTGAAGTTTCGTTTTTCCTCCGCCGGAGCTTTACTTTTCACTTTTCCGCCGGCGGAGGTAAAAGTGTTGTCATATCAACATAGATACAATACAAACAAACATCAAAATAAGCGTCAACAACTCAAGAGTTATTAAACTAAAATTTGTATTTATCACTCAATTTGTGACTGCATTTCTAAAAATCACTAATTTAGGAACGAATTGGTTATTATTTAATCGAACTTACTCAATAACTGCTTATCAATACGGAATTAAAACGCAATCGAAGACGCAATTTTAAAAAAATAATTATTGTTGACAGTGTCCACTGACAGCTTTATGTGACATTACTATTGCAACAAACTGAGCCTATTCACCGACACCGCACCGGTCTAAGCCGCCTTGCGAACCCACTTATCTTTAATAATAATTATTTTTACTATTAAATAGAGACGTTTTTGCATTAATTTGTCGACATTTGAAGAAAAAACAGCATATTTTATTTGGAGGAAAAGTTACTTTTCATGGCTTGCTCTCTATTACTAGCCTCACTCCGTTCGGCTGTTAAACACGAGCGCGCCATGAAAAGTATTACTTTTCCTCCATATAAAATAATATACTATTGCCAGGTAAAATTCCCTTCACTTTCAGAAAAAATGAGACCTTGGTAACCTATATGCCAAAGAAGAATAAAGTCGTCATGGTTTTATCATCACAGCATCACGATATGCAAATTAAACCTCACAAACCAGAAATTATATTATATTATAACGCCCCTAAAGCAGGTGTAGATACTCTTTACAAATGTTTGAGGGGATATAGTTACCGGCATAGCACAAGGAATTGTCAAATTGCAATATTTTTTAGTTTGATTAATGATTGAATGGCTTCGTGAGCGTCTACGTTCTAAATAAGGAAGGAAGATATTTCTGGGCAAATATTTCTGCCCAGAAACCCGTTCTCAATATACAGGGTAACATAATTCATATGCTTCAGACCTGAAAATCTTTGCAGTCTTCAAGAGGTACTGTTAAAAAACCAGCATGGGTAGGTAGCTACTCGTTCAGCCATTAAAAAATTACTAAAGAAAGGTTGGTACTACATTTGTCCTTGATCTGCTGATCAAGGACAAATGTAATATATGAAACCGGAAATACATGAAATCCTGCTCCAAATACGTAAAATATGTCTGTTTAACACATACTAATTCTGAACATCACGATATAATTAGAACGTGTACGTATCGGCATACCCATTTAAAATTCAATTTATTGATGTGCGTACTCTTCATTTTATTTGCTACTTTAGAGAATTTGTCTACTACTTTTGTACTTTGGATGAATAAATAATATTAAATAATAATCAGAATTAAATATTTTAGAGCCGTTCCCTAATAATTCTTGAACAAAACTTGGGGTCGGCATGTGTCTCCCGTACCAAATCCAAGAAAACTTGCGATTAGTCGCTGATCCCCTTCAACTTTTCCCGGGTACACACTTAGCATCTAGGTGCGACTGTTAAGACATGCACATTACATTTTAAAGTTATAAGTAATAAAAACTTTACGATGATAAAGACGGTTTTGACTGGGTTTTAACCGAATTTTGGCGACTAACCAAAAATTTAAATTTGATTATAACATATTATCGGAACCGGTTCAAATGACTAAAATAATTTGGAACTAACTGAAAGTGATCGAAAGTTAATTGACTGACTAACCAAAACTAATAAAAGGCAAATAAAAGCACCAAAACTGGCTTAAACGTATCGGAACAGATTAAGTTTATTAAAGTAAGTTAAAACTAGCCCAAATTAACCAAATTTTGGCGACTAATCAAAATCATTAAAATTGGTTATAACGTATCGGAACCTGTTCAAATGACTTAAATAAATTAAAACTAATTGAAATGAACCGAAAGTTTATTGAACGACTAACCAAAAGTAACTAAAAGCAAAACGTATCGGAACAGATTAAAACTATTAAAGTAAGTTAAAACTAACCCAAATTGACGACTAACTAAAATTAACCAAAAATATTTAAATATAACATATCGGAACCGGTTCAAATGACTAAAATAAATTAAATGTAACTGAAATTAACCGAAAGCTGATTGGCCAAAAGTAACAAAAAACACGAAAATGAGCTAAAACGTATCGGAAAACGAACCGAATTTTGGCGACTAACCAAAACTAACCAAAAATATTAAATTTGAGTATAACGTATCGGAGTCGGTTCAAATTACTAAAATAAATTGGAACTAACTGAAATTACCCGAAAGTTGATTGCACGACTAACCAAAAGCACTAAAACTGATTAAAACAAAGTGGAACAGGTTTTACAGTAATGTTAAGGCTAATTATATATTTATAGATTTTCGTATCCACAAATGGAGGGTAACTTTTTAGGTCTCATATCCGCACTTTTTTTATTTGTTATTTTATTTTATTTTATTTTTAATTGATATTATTATTTGGCTTAATTATTAATTATGACAATATAATGATATATTAATGTTAAAAATGCATTTCTCCAATTAAATATACTATAAACACTGTTTGTGTGCAATTTCACTTTTTTAAACTCGGTTTGTACTTTTACTTTTTTGTACTCTGCTTTTAAAAACTATTTGAATAACAAATATTTTTTTTTACTGTTTTATTGTATTTGCTAACCATTTTCATTTTTAGTTTTTTGCTTTTCTTGAAAACGATATCCGACTAGATATCGAATCGAAGAAATTAGGTACACATTTCATTAGGGTCACTAAACTTGCACTTGTGCAGTTTACATCCTTGAGCCTGGGCCGAAGTGGCTCTATAACAATTCAAACGAAATTTAATCATTTGTGGAGCCAAAGGCAATCAATTCCAGGGTAAGAATGAATCCTCCACAACAATATAGAACATATTTACATAACTACTCTTGTAGTGATGTTGACAAAACAATTCAAAAACGGACATATAAATGATATAAAATAGCACAGCCCAATTGGAAAGAAAGCAGTACATTGCATTACCTTATACAACCGGACTCTCTGAAAAAATTAAGCATATATTAGGAAAATGTGACGTAGTGGAATGTTATATCCACTGATCTATACAAATGGATCAGCATAATGCATGTGTCATCTGAAGAGAAATTGATTACGCGTGGGCGAAAAAATGTGTTTGTGCGCACGATTCCCAGTCATAATTTTTGATACATCGGCATTACTGATCAAGCGCAATAACACTCAATCCGTCAGTTAAGTGTCTAAACCGTCAGCTGTTCAGCCACGCGGTCGATTACTGTTGATTTTCCAGGCCTGTACCGAGCTCGTAGTTTCGTAAAGTAGAATCGAATTAGTATCGATTGACGGTAAACCGGGCAAACGGAATCTACGGCCTACCCCCAAGCTACGCCATTCGCTATTTGTTTTTGTTCCGTTGGGATGTGGTTTGGTTAGTTTAGTTTGCTTTGAACGCCTTCCAAGTGAGTAAGGAGTGAGACTGCTTTTTAGCTTATTGATTGAGTGATCAATTACTGATCATTACATTATGAGTATGCATACTTGTAGATATGGTTAATCTTTGTCGAAGCAAAGGCGCTATCCCGGAAATCTCCTATTTTCAGTATGTATTAATAGTATAGGTATTAGTATTATTAAGGCGTAAACATCTAAAATATCTCTAAATAACCCTGCAATAAGCTGTATGACGTGATTTTCTACTAGGGTTGATATCATGATAAGAGTTTTAAGATCCTTTACAGGCCTAGGCCACTATGTGAAAATCGGCCTCTCCTATTGGTCAATCTATCTAGAAACGATCCGCCTACAAAATAACAGCTGATCAGTTAACCTCGTGTTTTTAAGAAGCGTCTAGAGATCAGGCGTAATTTTCGATGCGGCGAAACGAATCCACGTCTAAACTTCTGCCTACAAAATAACAGCGGATCAGTTAGCGAGATTTCAGTTCAAAGTGCACTAGTGAATGAGAGGCGCGTGATTGGCTAGCTACGTGAGGTGACGCATATCTCCGCGCTGCAACCAGTTATTTGCAAGTCAGCAGATGGTCTAGGGGTCTGCATGGTTGGCCTTCATTTCGGCGACCCGGGTTCATATCCCGTCGATTTTGGATTTTTTAAAGTAAACAGTTTTTTTCTTGATTTTTGGGTTTTTCTTGGGTTATTAGCACTTGGTTAGTTTCCTTTTTTGAGCCCCGGAGCGAACGAAGCGCGCGGAGGGCCATATACTTGCCAATTGCAGGTCTTTAAATCCCATGCATTCACAAGTGCACTACGAACTGAAATATCGTTATCAGTTAACCTCATATTTTAAGAAGCGTCTATCAAGCGTAATTTTCGATGCGGCGAAACGAATCCATGTATCTACGTTCTAGCAAAACTTCTCCAACGCCTCGTTGGTGTAGTAGGCAGAGTGCTTGCCTGTCATTCCTGCGCTGCGGGTTCGATTCCCGTCGGTCGCGGCAGTTGTTTTGTTTCATGTTTTCTATTAACTTACCTTCTTTTCTTAATTTTCTGTTAGTTTGGGTTAGTTTTGGTTAGCACTTGGATAGTTATTGTTGATTGAGCCCCGTAGCGAGCGAAGCGAGCGGAAGGTCATGCAAAGCCATAATAAATACCTATTATTCGTTTCGCTGCATCGAAAATTACGCCTGATCTCTAGACGCTTGTGTATTTTATTCTGTTTTGTCCGGTATTTGCTTTTAAGGCGCCAAAAGAACCCAATGAACACATATATATTCATCCATGGTATTTATCTATGATTTACTCAAATGATTTAGGCAATATGTGCAAACTTAGTTTTTCATTGAGATTTTTACCAAATAACAATGTTTGTGCAAGTGATTGATGAGAGTTGTCATCCAAGTGAATTTAGTAATGTACTATGTACTGAAGAAGTTTTGATACAAAAATCAAAATTATTATACCAAAATAAATTTATAAGTACGGACCTGCTCACGTTCTCGAATTACAATAAGCATTGTTACAGTGCGCAAACGCAATCATCCCGAGATTTGCTAGAGTTTGTTTACATTTTGACGTCGTAAATTAGCCATTTCGGTGAAGGGTTATTGCTTATCCATTGTATAGATCAGTGGTTATATCAGACTAAACTCCTTGTTTACTAAATTAGAAGTAAAACACCGCTGATAAAATATTTAATCTTTTCTATTCAATATTTTGTGCCGCTTTTTCACAGGTATGACCTGCCAATTATTGAAGAGCAGATATAAGTATACAAAAAACGCAATAACAGCACTTAACAAACATGAAAAAAGTACGAAGCATTCTTTCAAATATAACGAGACCAAAATTGTAAGCAAAGAGCTTACTTATCACAAGCTGGAAATATTATTGAAATAAAGATAAAAATAAATGTAGTGAACGATCGGACTGATGTGGGAAATTTAAGCCAAATTTACAATAATCTCATACAGAACATACAAGAGTTTAATAGTATATTATAAACCTAGGTTGAGAAGTAAGCCATTATTTACCGATCACTTTTATATCCTGATGCGCGGAGCGCTGAAGGATATAATGTGCGAGGTTAATAATGGCCTTCTCAACCGAGGTATATATAGATTTTTTTTTACTACTAACACTGATATATTACCATATTTGATTCGATTTGATTTTTATATTAGTCATTTTCTACTTATCTTTCAAATAGTTCGAAATATCAAGTAGCCTGGAAGTTCAGTTGTCTAACTGACAGATATCGTAACAAGAAGCGTTTTTTCGCGAGCTAACTACAATTAACCACGGCGTACTACAGGATATTACTTTGTTTTCACGAGGATTAATTTAATTGTGGTAAGTGAGGGGAAGTTTCGTGACGTCACTATTACATCATTATTTTTCAACTACGGCTGACTACAACTTACATACGTGACGAGGTGTGGTACTCGAGGTTTGATGGAGTCATGGCGGATTAATTTTGAAACGTTAAACATGTGAAATGTGTGTTTTTCCATTTTGAACAAGTTTGTAAATTATACGTTCATGAAATTCTTCTATAGAAGCCTCATACGCATTGGAATTCCTACACAAATGTGCCCCAAATGGGATTTGGGCAGCATAGAGTATCCTGAACATATTCATCGAAAAAATACCATTGGTTTGCTTATCTCCAGAGGCCACCATTCTGTCATTAAAAATATGAGTAAACGCAAAGACAGTTAAATGTTTTTGAGTAAACGTCCTGCACTGATCAAACTGATCATTTTCAAATAAATATGCAAAATATTTATATTCTTTTCTAGCAATGCAAGATCTAACTACGGTATTTTGGCGAAGACAGAAGCAGACAGTACAACTTGTGGTGTGGTGCCCGCTTGGCATTTACTTCAGTATTACTTGTAGTTAACCGTGGTTACTCGCCAAAAAACGCTAATAATCTCCTGACAGCTCCATACATACAAAGCACAAGAATAATAAATAACCAGAATCCAAACTCTCAACTGTCACCGTGTATATTGTTTAAAAGCGCTTGGTGACCTTCAGTACACGTCAGAGCCAGAATTTCATGAGCGTGCTTACTGCATTTTGACTGATTTAATATTATCCTTCTTATTAAGAAAATAGTAGCTGAACCACGGCACATATGTGCCGTGGCTGAACCATTGTTTATACAGTGCTGACCTTTAGTTGAGAATAAGTGAAACTAACCGAAATTTGATTGGACGACTAACCCAAACTAGCCAAGTATATTAAAATTGATTATAACGTATCGCAACTGATGGCTCAAATAAGTAAAATAAGTTAAGACTAAGTGAAACTAACCGAAAGTTGATTGGACGACTACCTAACCCGAACTAACCAAATCTATTAAAATTGATTATAACGTATCGTAACCGGCTCAAATAAGTAAAATGA
>JAEQML010074177.1:0-14528 GCA_016904865.1 Pissodes strobi | reverse complement strand
TTTCCAGAGCTTCTCTAAATATCTCTTCTGAATACAGATTGAATATCAGAGGGGAGATGATACACCCTTGTCGTACGCCCTGTAGAATGTTAACTGCCTCTGTTGTTTCATCTTCAGCGTTGATTTTTATGGTGGCTGTCTGGTTCCAATACAAGTTTTGTATAATTGTGAGATCTTTATCATCCATTCCGGTGCCTTTCAGTACTTGTATCATCTTCTGGTGTTGAATTTTGTCAAACGCCTTTTGGTAGTCTACAAAGCAGGTATAAATGTCGCAATTCATGTTCCTACACTGTTGGAATAATATTTGTATACTGAACAGTGCTTCTCTTGTTCCCACTCCTTTCATGAAGCCAAATTGTGTGCCTGATACTCTTTCTTCGCATATCTTGTATATTCTACGATGGATAACATTAAGGAAGAGCTTGAGTAAATGGCTCATTAAGCTTATGGTTCTATATTCTCCGCATTTCTTTGTCCCTTGTTTCTTGGGCAGCAATATAAATTCTGAAATGAGCCATACTTTCGAGATATTGCCGGTGTCATAGATCTTGTTAAATATTTTGCAGATCATTTTTATTGATTCTTGATCCTAAAGCTTAAGGAACTCTGTCTGTATCCCGTTCGGTCCTGGAGCTTTGTCTTCTCTCAACGATTTTATGGCTGCTTCTATCTAACTTGTTAGTATTGGTGGTCCAGTTTCTGTTGATCTCCTCTCTCATCGAAGAACAAATTCTCTATGTATTTTTTCCAAGTGTCTTTAATACTTCCTTGGTCCACAATAAGTTCTCCTACTGTTTGTTCTCTTTTGTATTTGCCAGTTATTTCTGTACATTGAAGTCATCAAATCTTTGTTGCAGTGTTTCTATTTCATGGCATTTTTCTTCCATTTCTTTCTGCTTGGCTTCTCTGATCTTTCTTTATATTTCACTGTGTATCTCCCTGTATGCGGTTATGTTCTTCTGGTGTTTTCTCCTCTCTTCCATCATCTGTAGTATTTCCTCTGTCATCCACGTCTTGTTTTGTCTTCCTTCATTCTTCAGAAATTTGTTTTTGTTCTCCTCTACCACTTTGTTAAGTGAATGTATTTTCTCTTCCGTGTTTCCTGCTTTTTCCTCGATTACTCTACAGTTTTCGTTCAGGGCTTTACTTATTTTGTCCTTCAGTATTCTGTCTTTCAATTTTCTGATATCCTGTTTCTTAGGAATTTTTCGTTGCATTTTCTTATACTTGGTTTTGTATTCTCCCACTAGAGGGATGTGATCGGACTGAATGTCAGCGCCTGGATAGATTTTTACACTTGTAAAGCTGTTTCTATATCTTCTGTTTACTAGGATATAATCTATTTGATTTCTTATGATGGCATCTTCACCATTATCTCTGGGGGACTTCCACGTATACAGGCCTCTAGATGGGAGTCTGAAAAAGGTGTTCGGAACAATTAAGTTGTGTTCCATCGCAAACATACTCAGAGTTTCTCCTCTGTCGTTTCACTCTCCGAGCTCGTGTGGTCCAACATGATGTTCTTCCCTTCCTTTACCTATTTTTGCGTTGAAATCTCCCATCAATATAAGAAGTTCATGTTTCGATAGGTTCTTTATGGTACTGTGAATCTGGTCGTAGAATTCCTGTATTTCTTCGTCGCCATGATCGGTTGTAGGTGCCTAGACTTGAATGATATTAGTGTTCACTGGTGGAGCGTTGATTTGTATGAGCAGGATTATGTCATTTACAGGGACAAAATTACGTACGTGTTTTACTATACTTTTGTGAACAAGCATTCCCACGCCGTGTTCATATTTGCCACACCCACCCCATTATGCTGATTTTCATACGTTCCATCTCCTTTAGCACACATTAATTTTTTTCAGCTTGAGCCATTGTTCTCACATTCCATGTGCATATTCGCTCAATTTGGTTCGGGTTGGACTTGTTGTGATTCATGTTTCTGTTCATAACCGCTCCCCCCGGAGATCCGCTCGGGGAGCTTATTACTCTGGACTTGTGATTTGATCTGAACATATCCAAGATAATCTGTACTAGGGAAAGTCAATATGATATTTAATGCAGTGGTTTCCCATTGCCTTCTGCATTCTCCTGCCGCTGGTCGTATTGGTTCATCTGCCTTTTGAACCGATTCTCAGTCCAAGGAATATGACTCCGATTTATTATACATTTCAGCTTTATCTCTCTTCATATGCTAATTAAAAAAACGTTTGTCTTTCTCTAGAAGCCATTAATGACAGTATTGATTTTAGATTCATTCGGGATTTTTATAAGGCGTTCGAGTGTCATTATATTATGTTTAATTTTGTATTAGATTTTATGGGGGAACTTTATAGCTATAGCTAGTTAATATCGATACTTCGGGATCCGTATCGCCTGTTGGGATATAATTTGCCGGGAGTACGCCTATCCATGTGAGGGCATCTAACCATACTTAGGCTTAGTTTAATTATCAATTCTCCGACTTCCAACATGATTAAAGGCTTTAAATGCTGTAAAAATAAGGAGTATGAATTTCTGTTGCGTTATATGCCATGGGATCTTTCACCCCAGTTGCCTAGACCGTCAGTCAGAGGCGCAAAAAATCGGGGGCTACAGAATTTATTGCTGCGATAATTGTAAAACCACGGCGATTGTAGATGAGGAAAAGGAGCAAGATGTAGTAGAGGAAATAAACCAAGCAGTGGAGGACAAAGAAAGGCATATTATTAGAATTAACTGTAAGTATTTGAGGCAAAAGTCACAGAAGCTAAATAAAAATATACTTCTCAACTGGACAAATTAAACAGCTGGATAAAAGATTTATAAGAAAAAAATACAGAACTAGAGACACACAACAAAAAACTCTTAACTGATAGAGAAAATGCAGCAAAGAGTAATGGCAAGCTAATAAAGAACGTAGAAGAACTTGAAAAACTTAATAAAAGCCTAATTACCACAATTCAGTCACTAGAGAATAAAAATAAAAAAGCTATGTATGACATCAATAAACTAAAAGTGGAAATTGACGAATTGCAGAACGCACCCAATAAATATCATATCCCAGTAAATCAAGAAACTAATCAACAACACAATTTATCTGAAGAATTCCGAAAAGTACTGGATGAGACACTGCAATTACACCTTTTCCCTATAAACATAACCCTGCAGACCCTAAAAAACGGATGTAATGTCACTGGTAAAGACACATCTTCATCTGAACACTATGAAAAAATAGCACAAGTAGCTTCTAAAACAAACAATGGACATATTGTCTCCCTGCAAAAAAATAAAAGTAGACAACTAACACCATTATCGCTGGAAGTTTCCCCAAAACCAACTTGTCTACCAAGGGCAAGTTTGACTCTAGAAACAGACAATAGACCAACCAAAAACAACTACTGCTGGTATCACCCTCAAGCAAGTGTCTAAAGCTGTTGAGATGGCAGAACCTGCCAAAGGTAAAATTGTCATTGTACAACATAGAGGAATATAAAAGTAAAGAGAGTATCCCTTCCCTTGTAAAATATTGGCACACCGTTTAATGACAATTGACAATAATGACGTATGATGTTTACTTATACGACACTAAGGGCGGCTTACTGAACTAATGCTAATAATCTATGTTGACCAAACATGTTCCTGTTTTATCGACAGAAGAAAGGCGGCGGGCTATTCAAATGTTATTTTTATTTTAGTCGTATTCCATATAACTAGACGGTTGGTGAATTTACCTGCAACAAACTATTACAGCGTTTTTCTTAATCGAGATTAAAGCAAAGAGAGAATCCTGTAAATACATTAGTTTGTCGCAGATTAATCCATAATGCGCCTGGTTGAATTAAATGCGATTATACATTGAACTTTAGGCGTTGTTTGAACCTAAGAATAGTTCAGGGTGTAAGAAAATATACACATTTTGCATTTTGTTACAAAGTTTATTAAAAAACATGCGATAGTAAATGCAATCAAAATAACATAAAAAAAAACTGTTAACAGAACAAAACAAAATAGGTAAATAGTGTTGACGTATCACAATATATTTCTAATATTCAAAAAACTAATTAACTCGAATGGAACCAAAAATAAAATTTAACAGTAATAAACATCTTAATGAGGAAAACAACTTATATCTTAAAGTAAAACTGAAAACACTTCTATATATTTTATTTAAGAATATAATCAGCACGAAAATGGTGACTGAAACGAAAAAAAAATAGCTGCTTACCAACAGCTGCTACTCGCACCACCAATACCTCCATCCACCATCGCCCCAGAACAATTTTAAATTAAAATAATAAATTGATTAAACCGGCTTTCTTTAATCAACAACCGTCAAACCGCCATTTTTGAATTCTCGACAGCATACTTTTAGCACAGCTTACTAGATAATTTGTAGTAAGCTGTGCTTTTAGTTCCACTGACGCTAGCGCCTCCATGCGCGGCTGGAATTGCGGCAACGGTCAAAGTCAAAACTCAATGCCAATTTTCCCATAAGAATAAAACACTCTCTTTATTTTTATATTCCTCTATGTTGTACAAGCAGATGTTCATCACAACAACTCTGAGGACGATAGTGTCCCAAAAAAAAAGTACATAGAACTTCAAAAGCTTCAAGAAGCCTGGAGAATAATGATAATGATTGTATTTATATTGATAATCCTCCTTGTAGTCAGAAGTTTGGATATAAACAAGAAACTTCAACGCTTGACAGTGTTGAAGCTCCTGTGACAAACAATGTACACAGTAGCAAAAACCCTCTGAAGATGAATGGCAGTTGGTGGAAAGAAAAAGGAAGCAAACCTCGAAGCAGACCATAATAAATAGCCGCTCTGCTCCCAACAAGGGCACCAAAGAACAGCTGACCCTCAGAACAGCTGAGCAATTTCAATGGCTATTTGTGTCAGGATTTGAACCAGATACTGATCCCGAACAAGTTTTAAAATATATTAGGGAAGAGGGAGGCATCGAGAAAACATGTCTCTGTGAAAAAATGAAGACCAAAAACAAGCATAGAAGCTCTTTCAAGCTAGCTGTTCCAGGGTCCATGTCAAACCAAGTAGGACTGGGTTCCTTCTGACCGGAAGGTGCATATGTCAACCATTTTCAGAATCTTCAAACTTATCCGAGGAAAATGTCCCAAATCACCAATATGGGACCAAGGATGGGACAAATTTAAGTGAGCCTCTGGCAAACTCAGAAAACAGCTTCAAAGTACTACACAATAACATTCAGTCAATTAGGAACAAGATCCCAACCTTGGAAGCATTTATGGTCGACAAGAATTATGATGCTCTATGCATTAGTGAGCATTGGTTGAAAGAGCAGGAAATTACTGTGATAATTAACGATTTGATACATATTGGTTCCTTCTCTCGTACACTGAGTAAAGGGGGTGGAGTAGCAATTTTTGATAAGAATAATCATAATTTTTTACCTTTACCAAATATTAGCAGTTTAAGCATTGAAAGGAAAGCTGAGATTTGCTGCAGCTACTCAAAAGATCTTAAGGTACTTATTATATGTGTTTATAGGTCCCCAGCGGGACACTTTGACGCTTTTTTGGGAGTGATTGAGTATTGTTTGGGGATGAATGCAAAGGTAATACTCTCAGGGGACTTTAATGTGCGTTTTAACACTTCTACTGTGGATGCTGTAGACCTTAGGGCGGGGGATATCTGTAATTTGGGTGACATATCACTTTAGCATCACACGAATTAAAATGTCAGAGATATACTAATCGTTAGTGCATATAATTATTTGACAATATATGAAATACAAATTGCGGATCATGCATTTGTTTTTTAAATATTTGTGTTCAATGTTGGTGTTATTTTTCGTCGCGCCGCGCCCCGACAAATTTTGTTGTTCGCGCAGAAATTTGCCTTTGCTAATAGCATCTACCAACACCAATTTTGAGCCCTCACGCATGCGTACGTGCTAATTCAGATATTTTTCAGTTGTTTTTCTTGATTTTGGGCATTGCCTTGGGTTAGTTTTGTTTGGTTGCGCCCTCGAATCGAGCGAAGGGCCATGCGTGAAATGAAATATGAGTCCAATGGTCGAAAATTTGCTGTATGTAGACGCTTGTCTCAAAACAAACAAAGTGAAGTGAAAACGTAAGCAAGCACGATTTTACGCGTTATTGCCAACATGTCAACAGTAATATACCGATAGCGGAAATGTCTTATCGAAAAGACCGTTGATTTTAAACAAAAAAATTATTTTTCAAAATTTCTATGAGACAAATTTTTGTTTAAAATCTAAAAAGACCCCGAGAACTTTAGCTCGATAGGTTTTTACTTTGAGATAGTGAAGAGACAAGTGCGCGCTTATTTCCTTACTTTGGTTAATTTAGCGTTAGTCTGGGTTAGTTTTGGTTTGTTTGGGTTGGCTTTGGTTAGTTTGGGTTAGTCTGGGTTGGTTTGGTTACTTTGGATTAGTGTTGGTTAGTTTGGGTTAGTTTTGGTTAGTTTGCGTTAATTTGGGTTAGCTTTGGTTAGTTTGGATTGGTTTTGCTTAATTTGAGATAGTGAAGAGAAAAGCGCGCATAGCGTTTGTTTGCGCGCTTATTTCCTTACTTTGGTTAATTTAGGGTTAGTCTGGGTTAGTTTTGGTTTGTTTGGGTTGGCTTTGGTTAATTTGAGTTGGTTTTGGTTACTTTGGGTTAGTGTTAGTTAGTTTGGGTTAGTTTTGGTTAGTTTTGGTTGGTTTTGCTTAGTTTAAGATAGTGAAGAGACAAGCGCTCGTAGCGCGCTTGTTTGCGCGCTTATTTCCTTACTTTGGTTAATTTAGGAGTCTGGGTTAGTTTTAGTTGGATTTGGTTAGTTCGGGTTGGTTTTGGATACTTTGGGTTAGTGTTAGTTAGTTTGGGTTGATTTTGCTTAGTTTGAGATAGTGAAGAGACAAGCGCTCGTAGCGCGCTTGTTTGCGTTCTTATTTCCTTACTTTGGTTAATTTAGGAGTCTGGCTTAGTTTTAGTTTGTTTGGGTTGGCTTTGGTTAGTTTGGGTTAGTCTGAGTCGGTTTTGGTTACTTTGGGTTAGTGTTGGTTAGTTTGGGTTAGTTTGGGTTGGTCTTGCTTAGTTTGAGATAGTGAAGAGAAAACCGCGCGTAGCGCGCTTGTTTGTGCGCTTATTACCTTACTTTGGTTAATTTAGGGTTAGTCTGGGTTAGTTTTGGTTTGTTTGGGTTGATTTTAATTAGTTTGGGTTAGTCTGGGTTGGCTTTGGTTACTTTGGGTTAGTGTTGGTTAGTTTGGGTTAGTTTGGATTAGTTTTGGATAGTTTAGGTTGGTTTTGCTTAGTCTGAGATAGTGAAGAGAAAAACGCGCGTGGCGCGCTTGTTTCTCACTTATTTCCTTACTTTGGTTAATTTAGAGTTAGTCTGGGTTAGTTTTTGGTTTGTTTGGGTTCGCTTTGGTTAGTTTGGGTTAGTCTGGGTTGATTTTGGTTACTTTGGGTTAGTGTTGGTTAGTTTGGGTTAATTTTGGTTATTTCGAGTTGGTTTTGCTTAGTTTGAGATAGTGAAGAGACAAGCGCGCGTAGCTCGCTTATTTGTGCGCCTATTTCCTTACTTTGGTTCATTTAGGAGTCTGGGTTGGTTTTGGTTTGTTTGGGTTGGCTTTGGTAATTTAGGTTAGCCTGGGTTGGTTTTGGTTACCTTGGGTTAGTTTGGGGTAGTATTGGTTAGTCTGGGTTAGTTTTGCTTAGTTTGAGATAGGGAAGAGACAAGTGCGCGTAGCGCGCTTATTTCCTTACTTTGGTTAATTTAGGGTTAATCTGAGGTAGTTTTGGTTTGTTTGGGTTGGCTTTGGTTAGTTTGGGTTTGTCTGGGTTGGTTTTGGTTACTTTGGTTTAGTGTTGGTTAGTTTGGATTAGTTTTGGTTAGTCTGGGTTGGTTTTGGTTACTTTGTTTTAGTGTTGGTTAGTTTGGGTTAGTTTAGGTTAGCTGTGGTTTGACAAGCTGCTATTCTACTTTTTGAAACATTTGGGATTTTTTTTTTTGACGGCCAAGGTGCTTTGCGCAATAGGTAACGTGTCACAAAACACTTCTAATACTGTCTAATACACGTTACACGAAAATAAACTGCAAAATTCAAAAGGGGTGCTAAGTAAAAATTTACCCGTTTCTACGTTATCTACAAAGTTAATTTGGGTTAGTTTTGTCTGGTTGAGCCCCCCCGAGCGAGCGAAGAACGAAATATTAGAACAACACTGGGCTGCTGCCAAATGCGCATGTCCGAAGGTTGAAAATTTGGTATATGTAGATGTTAGTGTTCCGAAAGTTTCATATTTTTTAAGTTAGAAATGTTACTATTTTTTAATAAAAAAGATCCTCCGTCCGCACTTTTTTATAAAGAATCACTCTCTCTAACATAGAAAATGTTCTTATTTTTACCAAAAACTTCTTAATTTGTGTGACGCTAAAGTGTTATGGACCCGTAATTTGCTCTTATCATTTGGTCTAAAAAAGAACTTTGCAACTCCGACACGTGGCCTGAACTGCTTGGACAATGTTTTCACAAATGTATCGGCTTATGGTTGTGCAACCTTGTCGCTTGAGAGTGATCATCTGGGACAGCATGTTGAAGTAGCGTTGGATAGGGGCACTGCACGCATTGACAATATAAAAAAAAAACAGTAAGACCACTTACACAAAAGGGGAAATTAGCTTTTTATAATTCAATTGAACAGGTAGATGGAGTTTTGTGGATGACACAAATGTTGATGTTAATAAAAAATTTCAGTTATTTACTTACTAAAATATTACATTGTAACCTAACCGAGTCATTTCCTGAGAAAAAGATGCATCTGCAAAAACGTATGGGAACTACACTACATTTTACAAATGAGTTAAAGGACATGCGGGAAATTCTAAATTTTATAAATTACCTCTGTAAAACGTACAACACAACTGGCTTAAAACATGACAGGAATGCTTTCAGAGCCAAATATCAAGAAGCCATAAATTGATCTAAAAGATCTTCTAACAACCAAAGAATCAAAAACTCTAACAATCCTTCTAAATGCATGTGGGAAATTATACATGAGCACCGAGGTATAACCAAGAAACAAGGTAACAATGATACCAAAATTACACCCAATGAATTTAACAAATATTTTACAGAGATTGCACATAATATACAAAAAAATATAGGCATACCAAATAACCACAACTCAGCAGCCAATTTGCCTGCATTTAAGGATAAATTTAAATTCTCACAGGTGTCATGTGTTGAGGTAAGAGATGTGGTCTGAAAAACAAGACCAGCAAAGATTGCTATGGTCTTAATGTACTCCTTCTCAATATAGTAGCCAATATAGTATACATTCCGCTGGCAAAATTAATAAATCAATGCATCAAGGAGCGCTCTTTTCCGGATTGTCTGAAGCATGCAGTGGTGACACCGATCCACAAAAAGGGCAGCACTGAGGACTGCTCAAACTATAGGCCGATCTCTCTATTGCCAATCTTGTCAAAGATTCTCGAACGCTGTCTCTCTAACCAGTTAGCCAGTTTCTTTGAAGAAAATGAACTCTTTTCCGACTACCAATTTGGCTTTAGAAGGGATCGAGGTACTGGTTTGGGTGTTCTCAGCCTTGTACAACAAATTGAGAGTGCTTTTGAGAGTGGTGAGTATTTCTCGGCAGCATTTTTCGATTTAAGCAAAGCATTTGACAGTGTTGTTTATGATTCATTACTGGAGAAACTGAGAGCTTACTCTGTGGATGAGGATAGTCTTGAACTTGTGTCTTCGTACTTACAGGGGCGCACACAGGTGGTCAGGTCTGGAGATGGGGAATCGGCATCGATGCCTGTGACAGTGGGAGTCCCACAGGGGTCGGTGTTTGGTCCTCTCCTTTTCCTGACCTGCCCTATGCCGATACTGAGGTCCATTGGACCATATTTGCTGATGACACAACTATTGGCTGCAGTGATATGAATAGAGCATTTTCTCAGGCGCAATCACGAGAGGCACAGCTGAGAGCAGAAAGTTGGTTTGCATCAAACATGCTATTCCTTAATACAGCTAAGACGTCCAATATGATGTTCTCTATGCGGCAGCTATCAGAGGAAGATTCTGAGAGCTCTGTCAGATTTCTGGAGGTGTACCTTAACCCAAGATTACAGTGAAATAAACATGTAGAATATCTTAGCAAAAAAAATAATACTAATATATTTGTCCTAAGAAACCTTACCAACTGTGTGACTCTTGATGTGCTACTGCAGGCTTACTATGCCCTGATACACTCGCACATGTCATATGCACTAATTGCATGGGGACACGCTACAGATGCCAAAGTGGTTTTTGGGCTCCAAAGGAGAGCAGTCCGAATTTTGGCAGGGCTGTCCTATAGACATGACTGCAGGGATGCCTTTGTGCAGCTGCGGCTGCTTACAGTGCCATGCATGTATATATATATATATATGTATGTGTATGTTACAAATTTTAAACCTTTGTTCTTAGACAATAGGTTTAATTTTTAACTTTACAAATTTTTATATTTTTAGATTAAGTATTTTATTTTATTGACGTTTTTTAGAATTTTGTGTCTTATGACTCCAAATACTATATCTTTTTATGACTTGTGTAAATGCACTATGTATCTCGACACGTAATATATTGAATTTGAATTTGAATTTATCATCAGCATAGTTTTTCTCGAATATTGCTCTGTTTTCTGCCTTTTTAGCTTCATCTCTGCAGATTTTCATGTTGCGCCATAATCTCCTGATGAATAGCTTAGTTTTAGAATCATTAGAGATTAATAATTAGTATTTTTGTGTTGGAGTGAAAATCCGACAGGTCATCGCTTTTTCTAATAATATTCTTACTATTTACATCGGTCGCAAGTTTAATAAAAATAATATATAGAAAATATGACGTAGAAGAGTCCGGTTTCCTTTATATCAAAGAAATCGCTTTATAAGTTATCCAAAGATTGACATATAAATATCGCGCGGAGAGCTTTATTACGGGCCAAAAATATGCCTTTCGACGAATATAATACACAATAAATTTCATATATTTACTTCGAAAAAGTCGGAATTTCATATTTCGAAACGAACGATTAATCTCCGCACGAAACGCAGTACCGCGGCGCGCGAAGACGTTCCCGCTTAAAAATAGAAATTAAATAAGCTTGGCCCATGTCCCAAAATACGGCACGTCGTCGTCATGTTTTTAAATTTACACATAAATCGTATGCCTATTTAAGGGATTTTCCAGTCAGCTGACACGGGGGCGGCGTTGCCGATACTACGCAATTTTCATAAGAGAACCACCACTAGACCTAGACGTCTCCGATAAAATACGGCACAATCTGGTGGCGATTCCGGTAACCAACCAACCATAACCAAGAAATAATTCTGTCATAAAACTGACATTAATTTGTCGACGAATTCAGTTCGCGTGTTTTTTTGCAGACAAGCTGACAAATATGGCGCAAAATCAGCCCCCCCTCACCGACGAGGAAAAGTACGAGCTCGCCCTACAAACCGAGCATGAACTGGCGCGATTGGCTCGGACCTACACCATCATGGAAAGGAATCGGGCCGAGTTTATGCAAGCGGGGGTAGGCGGGAAAATGGCCAAGCACCAGACGGTCCTCGATATATTCAAAAAGGAGCAGAAAAATATTTTAACTGATTTGGCGGTAAGAGCAGTACCTTTCACGTATGCTTCAGTTTTTTTGTTGTCGAAGACGTTCCGCTAATGACCTTAAGACTCGTTTACTAGGGCTCTAGGTGATATATCACTTTAGCATCACACGAATTAAAATGTCAGAGATATACTAATTGTTAGTGCATACAATTATTTGACAATATATGAAATAAAAATGGCGGACCATGCATTTGGTTTTTAAATATTTGTGTTCAATGTTGGTGTTATTTTTCGTCGCGCCACGGCAGATTTTGTTGTTCGCGTAGGAATTTCCCTTTGCTAATAGCGTATACCAACACCAATTTTGAGCCTTCACGCATGCGTACGTGCGAATTCAGATTTTTTTCTTGTTTTTGGGCATTACCTTGGGTTAGTTTTGTTTGGTTGCGCCCTCGAATCGAGCGAAGGGAAGTGAAATATTAGTCCAATGCTGTAGGTACAGCAAGTTTTCGACCAATGACGCTTGTCTAAAAACAAACGAAGTGAAAACGTAAGCAAGCACGATTTTACGCGTTATTGCCAACATGCAGTAATATACCAATAGCGGAGATGTCTTATCGAAAAGACCGTTGATTGAAACAAAAAATTGATTTTCCAAAATTTCTATGAGACAAATTTTCGAAAAGACCCTGAGAGCTTTAGCTCGATGGGTCTTCTTTTTGAGATAGTGAAGAAATAAGCGCGCGGTTATTTCCTTACTTTGGTTAATTTAGGGTTAGTCTGGATTAGTTTTGATTTGTTTGGGTTGGCTTTAGTTAGTTTGGGTTAGTCTAGGTTCGTTTTGGTTACTTTGGGTTAGTGTTGGTTAGTTTGGGTTGGTTTTGCTTAGTTTGAGGTAGTGAGGACACAAGCGCGCATAGCGCGCTTATTTCCTTACTTTGGTTAATTTAAAGTTAGTCTGGGTTAGTTCTGATTTCTTTGCATTGGCTTTGGCTAGTTTGGGTTAGTCTGGGTTGGTTTTAGTTACTTTGGGTTAGTTTGAGTTAGTATTGGTTAGTCTGGGCTAGTTTTGCTTAGTTTAACATAGTGAAGAGACAAGCGCGCGTATTTACTTACTTTGGTTAATTTGGGGTTAGTCCGGGTTAGTGTTGGTTTGTTTGGGTTGGCTTTGGTTAGTCTAGGGTTTGTCTGGGTTGGTTTTGGTTACTTTGGGTTAGTGTTGGTTAGGTTGGGTTAGAAGGCTAATACGGGATATTAATATGTGGATGGAACGCAATTTCGGTGACGTGACATATCCAATCACTCAGTTCCTGACAGGACACGGATGTTTTGCATCGTATCTACATAGGTTCAAGAGACGGGAAAGCCCAGCGTGCATGTACGGTGATACCGTAAATGATACTGCGGAACATATGCTGTTTGAGTGCGATAGGTTTCACACTTTTAGATTGGCTGCAGAAACTGCAGTCGGGGGAGAATCTAATAGAGACAATGATAAAATCCCGTGCAAACTGGGAAACAATAAGTCGCATGATGAAGAGAATGGTAGATACGAAGGAAAAAGAGGAGAAGGAACCAGCAGTGGAAGTCTAAACCGGCACGACAACTCCTGTCCCGAAGTTGATATTTTCTTCGAAATGGTGCCGGGACAGGCACCTGGAGACCAACAGAGGAAGAGGGTTTTAGTCGGTCGCTTTGGCGGAGTCCGACACTCCCCATGGTCGCCCGAATGGCCCAACAATATCTTGAATTTAAATGCAGCTAATACCAATGACCATGGGGGTGCATAGATAAGCATTTCCTAAACCTCTATAAAAAAAAAGGTTGGGTTGGTTTTGCTTAGTTCGAGGTAGGGAAGTTTGCGCGCTTATTTCCTTACTTTGGTTAATTTAGAGTTAGTTTTGGTTTGTTTGCATTGGCTTTGGTTATTTTGGCTTAGTCTGGGTTGGTTTTGGTTACTTTGGGTTAGTATTGTTTAATCTGGGTTAGTTTTGCTTAGTTCGAGATAGTAAAGAGACTAGCGTTGTTTGTGCCCTTATTTCTTTCCTTTGTTTAATTTAGGCTTAGTTTTGGTTACTTTGGGTTGGTCTGGGTTGGTTTTGGTTACTTTGGGTTAGTGTTGGTTAGTTTGAGTTAGTGTGGGTTGGTCTTGCTTAGTTCGAGATAGTGAAGAGACTTAATAATAGAAACAATGCTAATTTGTTTACTTTGGGTTCGTATTAGTTACCCTGGGTTAGTTTTGCTTAGTTTCAGATAGCGAAGAGACATTTGCGCCCTTATTTCCTTTGGTTAATTCAGGGTTAGTCGGGGTTAGTTATGGTTTGTTTGGATTGGCTTTGGTTAGTTTGGGTTAGTCTGGGTTGGTTTTGGTTACTTTCTGTTAGTTTGGGTTAGTTTAGGTTAGCTGTGGTTTGGCAAGCTGCTATTCTACTTTTTGAAACATGTGGGATTTTTTTCAATTTTTGGCGTCAAAGGGCTTTGCGTAATATGTAACGTGTCACAAAACACTTCTAATACTGTCTAATACACGTTACACGAAAGTAAATTGCAAAATTCGAAAAGCGCGCTAAGTAAAAAATTTACTCTTTTCTACGTTATCTACGAGGTTAATTTGGGTTAGTTTTGTCTGGTTGAGCCCCTGGAGCGAGCGAAGAACGAAATATTAGAACAACACTGGGCTGCTGCCAAATGCGCAGGTACGAAGGTCGAAAATTTGGTATAGGTAGATGTGAGTGTTCCGAAAGTTTCATATTTTTTAGGTTAGAAATGGTACTATTTAAAAAAAAAAAGATCCTCCGTCCGCACTTTTTATAAAGAATCACTCTCTCTAACATAGAAAATTTTCTTATTTTTACCAAAAACTTCTTAATTTGTGTGTCGCTAAAGTGGCTCTAAATTAGCCGGTTTTTAAAGGGGTCACATATTCAGTAAACAAA
>JAEQML010074176.1:0-14528 GCA_016904865.1 Pissodes strobi | reverse complement strand
AATGGACCTATTGAATAAAGAAAAGTATTACCTTGCAAGTAATAACTCATAAGAAAAAGCTAAAGCTTCTAAGTACAAGCTATTACTTATTTTTATTTGAATAAAAACTAGAACTCTCTTAAAAGTAAATACCGGAAAAATCTTTTGAATGGTAAGTAATTACTTGCAAGTACTTACTTATACTTATAAGTATCCTTTTCCATTGTATGTGACAAAATGAAATACATGTGAAGTACTAAATAAAATCAATAAAAAAATCTCGCCTCACGAACTCCCAAAGGATTGTGTTTTTTTTCAACAGTGGGTAACTTGATTTAACTCACAATTAAAAGCAAAATCAATTTTGAAAAATTCCCAAAGCGTTAGAAAATTATTTACCCAGAGTTATTATTTAAATATTATCACCGAACATTATATAGCATTGCTTGACGTTTCTTTTCATCACACACGTAATCGAAGTCTCCCGAGTTTTCAATTGCATCTAATGCCAAATCAAAAATCATGTCGTAGATCTTATGTAAAACAGCACAACAAACAATAATTTTTGGAGCTTTTGACAACCTTGTACCCTAGAATGGAAACCTTTGCTTTAGTTGTCCAAAAACTCTCTCAATCACGACTCTTTCCCTGGAGTGAGTGATATTGAATAATTATTCTTCAATTCGGTTTTGAGGATCTTTAAGAGGTGCTAATAGTCAAGGAGCAATTCCATATCCACTGTCTCCAAGAAGGCAGAAACTACCTGAAATCTTGCCACATGTTCATATATGGGACTTTGTCTACAGATTCTGGAATCGTGAGCACTTCCAGGCGATTGAGCGTCTACACTTGTAATCATTTGATTAGCATCACTTGGCACTTGCACATTTATGCTAGAAAACCCTTTTCTGATAATAAAATCATCGCCAAAGGCATGTGGTGGTTTCTTAATTTAAACATGAGTACAATCTACAGCACCAATCACTGTAGGAATTTGGGATACAATCAGCTACGTTGCTTATGGCTTTGAATGATGAACGCCAAAATCTTCACTAATACCTGTTTGAAATCCGGCATCACTAACATATCGTAGGTATATCTTTTGCCGAGCGGCAAGTGCACCTCCTCTGGATTCACCAACCTCTGGTATAAAATAATCCGAAAAATAGTCTATGTTTTCACTTCCAAAACGCAACAATAAGAGCTTAGATTTGCTTAGGCTGATGCTTCTTGTCTTCCTATAGCTCTTCATATTACGAACATTTATGAAGTCCACCTTGTTTAACGCCGAAAAAGTATGCTTTATTGCTACCTTAAAAATCATCAAGTTATTTCTGACTAATTTAAGTCAGATCTTATTTTTATTTAAATAAAAATAAGCTTATACTGGAAAAATATAAGTAAATCCTTATGTTTTAAGGAACTACTTAAAACCAGAAGGAGTTTGCTTATGGTCCTAAGTAATCTCCTTTACATGAAGTAGTCACTGACCTTTTATTCAATTTATATTGTATTTATTAAATAAGAGGAAGTAGAAGCCAATACTTCTCTTTATTCAATAGACCCATTATAATGAAAATAGAATACAATTTTTAAATGTCTAAAGTGACTTTGGTATTCACTAAAATTCGGGAATTATATCAGTATTTAGTTGTTACTCTGGCAATGAAAATTATATTATTATAATTTTTAAGAAAAATTACATTTTCATCATAATATTTTAATTTTAATTTCAATTCAATGAAAATGATTATCAACACGTTCAATCACTTCAAATCACTAAAAAGGAAAACGGCGTTTCATATAGATAAGAATCGTAGCACTGCGTTAGTAAACATAATGATTGGAATTTATGCAAAACTTGCAAATTGCTCGACTAGGGATGTCAATAACAATCGCTTCAGAATATATCTATGCAGTCGTATCAGAAGAGAATTATTGGCGAATCGATATTTTAAAAATACTCGAAGAGGAAATAACTACGGGATTTTGTACGATTTCTCATTTTATGGAATCGTGAGATTCTCTAAAATTCTGGGACGATTTTTAAAAAAGCTGGTGGGATTACGTGGGTCTCCTGTTGTAACAAAATCGATGGTGATTTTTGCAATACATAGGGTAAATGTGCCAAAAGTTGTTATTATGAAAACCAAGATGTTATAAGAAAGTCTTAAGCGTATAGCCTTAACATTTTTATAGAAAAATAATTAATAAGTATTTTTAAATATTTTTAAAGACAAAAGTTCTTTAGCGCGGGGATGATTTCAGAATCGATGAAATGAAAAAGCGACAGTAATAAGAGATTTATAAGATGTAGCCTTGAGAGAATGAGATACTAACACATTTATACCGTTGTTGCATATTTGATAAGAGTAATAAGTAAAAAATAGTTCTCGTCCGATCACTGAAGGGCGTGGTTAGTACTTGGATGAGTCACCGCTTGTGAACACCACGTGCTGTTGCTATTTTGAAATTTAGATTAGAAAAAAATATATGTAATAAGCGATAAATAAACAAATAAATATAAGCATATAATTAGCATATTTCATTGTCGTTAATTTTCGAAAAATTAACGTAGCTTAAAAAATCGAGATTTCCATTAAATCGGCTGCGATTCGAAAACCCCAACAGTTAGAAGTAAACGGTAAATAGCAAAAATATGGGTTTCTTGGGGTACCTTAACATGCTGTATTCCGTACGATCGTACGACGTTTATTTTTTTTAATTGGTTAAACGTAATTTTTATATTTTCCCAATTTACTCACTCGGTAATCGAAAGCGGTAACAGAAATCGGTTTGCGCCAGTGTCTGCCTCATCTTAGGGTCGATCGAAACGCTTCACATTTTTAAATGGGACGTCAAATAAAGCAGGTATTCGATAAAATATAATTTTCGTCTAAAAAATGAGCACTTTTCTTTCGATTTGCCCACAATAGGGAATTTTGCAGGTGGATGATCTTTTGAAATGAAAACTTTAGCACGGGTGTGACTTGAGATTCGATGAAACGAAAAAGCGACAGTAAAAAGAGATCTGTAGGGCCACCCTGCGAGAGAATGAGATCGAACGCAGTTATGTTTGCTAAGAGTTATAAAGTAGTTCTCGTCCGATCTCCGAAGTTAAGCAAGGTCGGGCGTGGTTATAGTACTAGGATGGATGGCCGGTTGGTTTAGTTTTATGAAGGTTTCACATTTACCGCGTGTGAATTGCACACATGAAGTTTTTAGTTACATACGCTATGTGTTCCCTCCAATCTAAATGTTCATCTATAATAAAGCACCAAATATTTAGTGTAAGTTACCTTTTCAATTCAGATATTATTTAATTTTATAACAGGATTTCTAGATATGTTATTTTTTTGTTTAAAGAATATAAAATTTGTTTTTAATATATTAATTTTTAGTTTATTGCACAATAACCACTTTGAATACTTTTCAAGATCCGCATGTACAACTTGCTCGACTAGTCAAACCAGCATCCCTAAGACTGAGCACATAAAGTGAGTACAACAGTGGCCCAAGGACTGAGCCCTGCGGTACTCCACACCCACTCACCTCAAAGCCACTGAATCACGGATCAAATTTCAAGGCCTTCCATCTATCCTATAAATAAGATTTTTAGAATAATATATACAGTCCCTCTAAATCTCATTATGTAATTTTTCCATAAGTATATCCCAGCTAACCACAAAACGGCATTTTTAAGTCAATGAAGACAACTACCATTTTTGTATTTTCTAATTGGTTACTTATTTCATTAACATAATCCATCGTAGCACTTAGCGTGTTACGATTTTTGAAGAACCCATGCTGAAACTGATCAATTTTTACACATTTATTTATAAAACGCAGCATTTGAATTTTTAGGACCCGTTTTGCTACCTTGGAAAAAGTCCTCAACTTATCAGGCTAACAGGCCTATATAGTCTTGAGAAATAGGCGTATTTTTACTGAATTTCAGCTCATCAGGAAAATCACCAGAAGTAAAAACATTGTTGACCAGTTTTGTAAGAACTACAATTAAACTAGAACCCATCAACCTGCAATGATCATTAACTGTAACCTGATCATCTCCAGGAGCAGAACTGGGCTTTTAACTATCCACATCTAATATTTCCTTATCAGTAACTACCTCTAAATGTGAACTGTTTGCACATCCAATTTGATTAAAGTTAAAATCATTACGCATGCATATTATCATGCGGCATGTTCTGAATCTCTGTGTGCACCTCGTCAACAGTTTGTTTACCTATGCTAGCAAAATAACGATTTAAAAATAGTTTGCTATTTCCCGAGAATCTAACACTATATTATTGTGCGAATAATGAAGAACAAAGCGTGGAACCATAAAAAAAATTGAGCGAATCTGCTAGTACTCGAACATATCCTATATCGACATCATCGACATTAAAATCTAATGCCACCTTAGGCCGCGTGACGTCTGAATATAGGCAACCACTTATTTGGAATTGGTTGTCTATATTCTGGCGTTAGAAAGAACACGTTTTACAAGGAAGAACTGAAGTAGACTGCGCATGGTTATGATGTCAGTCACATCCGCTTTCACACTCCCGTCCATTTTCACGAGATTCACCCTCATACTGTCGCGTAAGATGTTTACACATCAAAAACACATATACCAGAAGAAGTGCGATTCATATCATGGAGCATCAACCTGTGAGATTTACAAGAAGATGAGCCAGGTGCAGCATAAAGACTCACTAAGTACGAACTGAATCGCTTTATACATTCAGTATAAACTGCCATAATGTAGCAGACATATTTAGGTATATCTCATTTTAAATGTGTGACATGTTAATGGCAATTAAAATCTTATGTTTACTACCTTTTTACATGGATTTTATTAATAAAACAGATGCATTTCATCTTGCACAGTGGTACCTCGTTGAAAAATGTATATAGATTTTATCTTGTCTAACAGATAACTGTTATCGCATTTATAAACACATTAAATGTCTTTTTACTAAATGTCAATGCATGCAACATGGTCATAGAAATTTAATATTATCCCATGCATGAATGAGATATTACAAATTCAGAAAGAGTAGATGTCACCCCCAGTTTTATTTGACGTAAATAACTTTAGAAGTAACAAAATAAGACATTTTTTGAAGATCCCCAGGAAACTACAATCTAAAAATTGTAAACGATTAATTTTAGTAACACCTTTTATTTCGCCAATACACCTTCGCCAGTACATTTATCATAATTACATAACGCCATGAGTCGACTCTGCTATCGTACAATAACTATATTTACGCCTTATTTCTAATCTATCTATATACTCCATATTATATAACACCGATTCGATTCTACTGCTGCGCCATTCGTTTTCCAGGGTTGTCACGTCCTTGCCTATTTGAACATCGCACGTCGCCTCTCCAAAATTTGCTTGTTACATTCGGCCATCCTGCAACAATTAATGCCCTCATTAATTTAACTCGCCAGTAAATCAACCATATCTTATCAATCTGTGCATTCGCCATAACACCAAATCTCCTACCCCAAAGGTTTCGCCTGTGGTTACAACCTTACGCCTTTTATCGAATATCACCTTTATATTACGCCTTTGTCAGATTTTCACTCGCCTTTTGCTATCTCAATAAGAAGTTTGGACCTTAAATCGCCATAGCATAGCTCTCGCCTTTCGCCAACAGAGCATTCGCCATTTGCACCTCGCCAGTTAAACTCACTTGCATGCACCTTTCAACCTGACCATTCGCCATTTGCACCTCTCCAGTTAGACTCACTTGCATGCATCTTTCAACCTAACCTTTCGCCCTCGGTGTTTTACACCTCGCCTCGCCAAAAAGTCAGCAAATGCCTTGCCCGTAAACGCCAGCAGTTAGAAATAGTACGCCTTGGGTACTCAAAATTCGCCAAATGCCTCTCTCAATTTGAGAATCGCCTCAGAAGACCGCAAAGTCTTCGTCTCCTTCGCCCGTGCATGATCCTGGACTTCCTTGCCCCTCCAATTGCACAATATTGGTTGATGGACGCCGATATCTGTCAAAAGAGGAAAGAAAGCCAGTATACAAGTCGCCAGGGGAAGAGCAACCAAATGCCCTCGCATTCGCCTATAGATCGAGAGGTAGACCGTCAATCAGACACGAAAGCGCCTTTGTGCCTGAAAGCCCACACCTTTCGATCAACGCCATTTTATCATGATAATAATGGGTCATGGTTTCGCCGTCCAATTTAACCCTCGCTATCATCTCCTTGAGCAGCTGAGCAAAGTCATGCACTCTAGGAAACGCCTTCCTAAGAGCCGCCTTCCAGTCTTCCCATGAGAGGTCATATTTATCGAGCCGATTAAACCAGCCCCTTGCTGCGCCTTGCAATTTCGCCTGCATAAAATACGTTCTCTCATAGTTCAACCATTCATGAATATCGCCCAACTGATCAATTTTGATCAAAAACCTGACTACGTTAGAGTCCCGGCTGCCAGGATCCTTGACCTGCCTTGACCCCATACAGCCCGAACTGCAAGCGGAGTCCGCCCTATCGTTACAAGCATGCTCTACGACCGTCTGAGGAACGCGCTCACCTGATTTTTCGCCCTTCTTGTTGCCCTTGGTACCGCCAGTACCAACGGCCGCCCTTTGTTTCGTCGCCTTTACCATTTCGGCCGCCTTTTGCTTCGCCGCCCTTGCCATTTCGGCCGCCACAATCTGCTGGATACTAGTTGCCAAACCGCTTTTCAACAGCTTATGTACCATGGAGACTGTTTCGTCTTCCATCGCCGAATCGCCTTCGCCGTGATCACCGTCGCTCAATTCCAACTCGTAATCGAGCTCTAACTCGTCACTTCTGCCTTCCTCCATAGGAAATCACTTGAAAAACGCATTTTAAACACCAATGCCAATAAACACAGTTAAAATACGCCACAATTTTTACAATAATCACTAATTAATTAGCACACACTTGTTTATTATTATGGTAAATATCTGTAAAATCGCCAAATGTCAATCCACTGTCAAGGATAGCAACAAACGCCCGCCTTTTGTTATGAGTTTTTGTGATATCGCCACTCACAAAAAAAAGAAGAAGTTGCCACTGCGATTTAACTCGCCGAAATCGCGTATTTCACCGGTCTCCACAACATATAACACAATACGTAGGTTATCCCGACTTCTGATCTGTAAACGATTAATTTTTAGTAACACGTTTTATTTCGCCAATACACCTTCGCCAGTACATTTATCATAATTACATAACGCCATGAGTCGACTCTGCTATCGTACAATAACTATATCTACGCCTTATTTCTAATCTATCTATATATACTCCATATTATATAACACCGATTCGGTTCTACTGCTGCGCCATTCGTTTTCCAGGGTTGTCACGTCCTCGCCTATTTGAACGTCGCACGTCGCCTCTCCAAAATTTGCTTGTTACAAAATATTTACTTAATATCAAAGTTTGCAGAATTAAATATACCTAAGTTGCCGCACTCTCGACAAACCGTTTAGGTACCTACCCCCCTCGCGTCCCTTTTGAGGGGTTTCGGGTCAGAATCGACTCCGCGTCACGTCAAGATGACGTACAGAGTAGCATGACTGATCAATGATGGGGTTAAATAAAATTAGTATTTTCGTATTCCATCATAGTATAGTTTCTACATTTTCTATTTGTTCTGGCACCGTGTTACCCTTATTTATGTGTCTTCCTCCAACGCGCGAAATAGCGACCTATTACAGCACGTCAGACGTCAATACCTGCTTGAAAAAGGTGGGAGGGCAGGTATCTGCGGCACGCTTGTGATCTTAGTAGGTACAGCCGAGGGTACATCAAAGTTCCAACAGTGAGTGGGACAACATATTTATTCTGTAAACTTTGTTAATATTATGTACGTACTTACCTTAACGTCACTCGGACTTCTTACCACAAAACACAATACTCCCGAATCGAAACTTATTTTCGAACTTTGAAAAAAATAAGTAACAACTGTTGGTATGGCGACTACTAATTGTACTCTAAATAATTATTTGAAATTTATTTAAGACATATGTAACTTTTAGATTTACTCTTTCCCGTAAGAGTTTCACATTATTCGTTCTTTAGGTTGTTTTTTTTACTTGAAAGGTGCGTAAAGTAGCGGTTGATTACTGTTACTATGAATACTATCAAATAAACGTTTATCCAGAATCAGAAATTTCATTCGGAAGTAGGTATTAATCCAGGCGGGCGCTTGCAGATAAGCATTAGGAAGTATAGGTAGACAGTCGTCCCTATATAGGTGTTTGTTTTTTGTGACCCCGATTCAGGAGGCGATTCACTTTGCTACAAGGCAATACGCCAGCACACCCCTCTTCCTGCGCTTAGACACAGGCAGCACTACCCTTCTGCTTGTGTTACACGTTTATCCAGTTTGAGGGGCCTATTCGGTGGGAGCCTCCAGTATGACGGGCCTGTTCCCCTGATGGTGATTCCCGACTCTTACACAAAACCAAAGAAAATACTACTACGAATAGATGGCTTATTCAAATGGCAATCTGTGAATCTGTACAGAGACATCAATGCCCCCGTAAAACGAATATAATATGCGGTAACCTTCGTGTCGCCGGCCGGAACGCGACGCAGTGTTGCCAAATGTCCCCACTTATACCGACTCAATATTGTTTTATTATTTCGCATTTTCCAAGGCAAGTTGTCACAATTTACACACATAATTTTAAAACAGTTATCCCAAACCGATGGGGCAGAAATTTTGCGTACGTATATAGTTTGGATAAAAATGCAAAATTATCGTGTTTTTATGCTGGTACAAGACCATATTTAGGAGGAGAATTTTGTCGTATCATGCTGAAAATGCACATACGTTTTTAGGTTCGGAGCCATTGTAAAATAATGTGTATAGTATTTTTGAGCTGGAACAGACCCGTATTCAGGAGGGGGGGGGGGCAAATTTTAAATTTAAATTGTATCGAGCATTAAATTTGCATACGTTTTTGGTCCGTATACATTGTAAAATTATTATAGTATTTTTGAGCTGGAACAGAACCGTATGCAGGAGGAGGGGCCAAATTTTAAACTTAAATTGTATCTAGCATTAGATTTGCATACGTTTTTTGGTCCGGAGACATTGTAAAATTATTATAGTATTTTTGAGCTGGAACAGACCCGTATTCAGGAGAAGGGGGCCAAATTTTAAATTTAAATTGTATCTAGCATTAGATTTGCATACGTTTTTTGGTCCGGAGACATTGTTGAATTATTATAGTATTTTTGAGCTGGAACAGACCCGTATTCAGGAGAAGGGGGCCAAATTTTAAATTTAAATTGTATCGAGCATTAAATTTGCATACGTTTTTTGGTCCGGAGACACTGTAAAATTATTATAGTATTTTAGAGCTGGAACAGATCCGTATTCAGGAGAAGGGGGGCCAAATTTTAAATTTAAATTGTATCGAGCATTAAATTTGCATACGTTTTTTTGGTCCGGAGACATTGTAAAATTATTATAGTATTTTTGAGCTGGAACAGACCCGCATTCAGGTGAACGGGGGCCAAATTTTAAATTTAAATTGTATTGAGCATTAAATTTGCATACGTTTTTTGGTCTGCATACATTGTAAAATTATTATAGTATTTTTGAGCTGGGACAGGCCCGTATTTAGGAGAAGGGGGCCAAATTTTCAATTTAAATTCTATCGAGCTCTAAATTTGAATACGTATATATGTCCCTCAAGAATGTAAAATTATCGTGTTTTTAAGCTGGTATAGGGTCGTATTTAGGAGAAGGGGGTCAAATCAAGAATTTAAATTGTCGTATGAAGCTGAAAATTTGCATACATATATGGGCCGAAATCAATATAAAAATATCGTGGTTTTAAGCCGGTAGATGACCGCATTTAGGAAATGCAGGCCAAGTTTCGAATTTAAATTGTCATATCGAGCTGAAAATTTACATAGGTGATTATAGGTCCGGAGATAATGTAAAAATACTACATGTATAATATCAACATCCATGATTATTACTCTATTCCTATAAAATAGAATATATTATATTATTAAATAACATAAAAATAAAAAAGTCGTAAATACATTACGTCGGCATTTTATAGATTATCCAATCTTATTCGGCAAAAACTGTAACATAGGTACATAATATTTAAAACTATAAAATTCAGTATTTTTTTAAGCTCGAAACATAAATAGGTCAGAGGGGGCAACATTATACGTAAACAATCTGTACAATAAATTAACCAAAACAGAGGAGCTAAACTGCTAAACTTATTAAAGTTTTGTGGTAAATACCTAAATATTGGACTAATACTTTTTTTAAGTAAGAAGGTGTCCTTGAAAACGCACTTTACTATTTTAGTTCTAAAAAATTGTTATTTTGAAAATCTGTCGAAATTTTACCTGTAATATTTACCTATCTAAATTGTTTTATTATTGTCAAAATATATTTTTTATTGATGTTTAAGGTTGTTTAATTTTTGCTGCACTTTTTTTTTGTTTTTATCTAATGTCCATTTACAAAACATAAAAATGTTAGTTACAACCATCTGTTCAATTAATAAAACTTTGTGTCTGTAACAATTATTATTTTTATCAGCCAACCAACAAACGTTTTTTGCCAAAATTTTGTCTGTTATTTTTACCGCAAGGTACTCTCTCGACTCATACAGATTAAAATATTTACGGAAATATAAAAATGATTTTTGGACAATAACAACTATGTCATCTTTTGGTACAAAACTAAAGACTCTCCAGATTTTCCTGCATAATTTTTATTTAAAAAAAATATTTGCTTTGAATCCTTTAAAAGTGGAATATTACTTTTATTACAGCTCTCAATATTATTTAAGCAATCTAAATAGTTAAATTTATTTTTTATTCGTTTAATAAGATACCCTGTATAATAAGTGATAGCACATTCTTCCAAAGGTGTTGTGTATGTTGCGTTTTCAATTAATACATTTTCAGCACTAGTGGATTCCGCATCAGAAATGTCATCTTTACTTTCTAGACATTTAAAAAATTCATTGTCAGCGCTGTTCTTATTTTTTGATGTTGTATTAGTAGATAACAATATTTGTCTGTCAAAGTCCTCTTTACAATTGGAATATTGTGACGGTTTTAAAAGGCTAGTAATGGTTTGTATTCTAAAAGATTTGCGGATGGATTTAAATACACCGAAAGAATTAAAAAAAAAATCTTGGTTTAACCGTTTTATAAGAATAAAACGATTACCATCACATTTGTACAATACCTTGAAAACAAGGAGGTCTAGATTCTTTTTGTTTTTTTTTTGTTATTTTAACTAAATTAGTGAAAATATGTTTTCCTTTCATAAGAATTATTGATCGTAAAATCAAAACTTGTGTTATTTTTCCTATATTATCTTTTAAGCTCTTTGAAAAAAACAAGTGAGTATCGGAAAGCAGCGAAATAAAAGCAACATGGATTTTCTCTAAAGGATCACCCTATATATTTTACGCTAAAGAGAAAGATCTTTTCCTCTTGCTTTCAAAAATATATAATATGTTGACATTCAGAGTATAGTCAAAAGCAGTCATATCGTGCGGGTCCAAAGGTCACATTTCTCATTAATTATCATGCCTTTGACAGATTTTGCATGCAAAATCTGCCATAAATGAAGTTTTTAATGAAAATTGAGACCTTTGGACCCGCACGATAAGATCGCTTTTGACTATACATGTTTCAGAAATATTACACATAATAATACACATAATTACACATATTACTCACATAATTGCTAATGGCTAGCCAACGTTTTCGCTTTATTATTGTTATTATATTGTTAGTATCTCACTTTTCTGGAGCTGTCAAATTAGAACTTGTCAACGTGGTTGACCGAGGCAGCCATTTGCAATTATGTGAGTTTCAAACTTGAATATTTCTGAAGCATCTATACTCTGACTGTCAACATATTATATATTTTTATCCTATCGGACGAAAAACGCCTTTCCGATGTGTATTCTCACCGCAAAACTCATGATTCCAGTATATTGCATTCGTTGCTTGGCAACATGCAATAACTGTACATGCAGGAATTGAAAATAACTGTCCGGGAATATAACATTTCCGTCCTAGGACGGGAATGTAACATTTCTGTCCTATTCAAATGCCTTGTCTGTCACCGTTTTTATTTAGAGTAATATTTGGCTCTATTTTTATAAATACGTATTCTAATTCAATCGGATAAAAAGTAGCATGTGCAACTAGTAGAAAAAGTACATTCCTGGACTCCTGTGTTGCTGGCCTCGGCTGCGCGTCGTCCAGCAATTACCACAGTCATCCGTCCAGGAATGTTTTGCTTTTCCTCCTAGTTATAGAATATACTATTTTGAAGCCAGGAGGAAAAGTTTTTCTTTTTAGCGTAAAAAATACAAGGTACTCCATTAGGGAAAACCCATATTGCTTTTGTTTCGCTGCTTTCCGATACTCACTTGTTTTTTTTTTCAAGGAGCTTAAAAGATAGTAAAGGAAAAATAATACAACTTTTGCATTTACGGTTTTTTTTTGGTAAGGAATCACCCTGTGTTACTGGTGAAGCAAAAAATAGCATTAAAAGGCATTTCGTACGTTTTATCCACATTTTACCCTAATTTACCTTTCGTCATTGTCAGTCATGTCAGTGTGAAATGCCAAGGAACTAAATGTAATATTGTGATGATGTTAATAAGTAAAGAATTGATATGGGAATGTCCAAGATTGGAAACTACATTTTTTTTGGGCAGAAATAGAAGAAATTAAGCAGTCAATATATAGTACTTTTTTAATAACCTTAAACTTAATGAATTACACTCGCGTTTAATCACCGAATATTACCAACATAAAGAAATTTCACTGGGGTCTAAAAAATAGTTAGGGTGTCTTGGAAAATCTGGGAAATCTCGCGAGTTCAGATAGAACACGAAAAAATAAGATGACAAGTTTCTATAATTTTCTTCCTACCGGCCATCCCTACGGAGATATGGGCTCCCAAAGGACGCCGCTGGTTTTAGGTTTTTCTTGAATAACTTTTAAAGTACTTGATGTAGGTAAGTTAATAAAAATTTAATATGATAACACTAATAGGGACCTCTTAAAATAGGGCCCTTAAAAGATATTTAGCTTTTTTAATTTACCAGGGCGGACTCAGGTTTACAGCATAATGCGTATATTCTTAGCACCCTGTATGATAACGACCAAAAAAATATTTGTGGGTAGCATGAACCTTAAGCTATAGAAAAAGTATTCTTGTTCAGTATCGATAAAACCGTTTTCGAGTAAAAAAATTATAAAGAATTTAATGTTTTATTTTTTATTAAGAAAATCGGCTGTTTTCTTCGGATTTCTTATTTTTTTTTGGATAACAACTCAAAAACGGTTTATTTTATCGCTCTTGAACGGAAATACTCTTTTATAGCTTAAAGTTCAAGCTATCTAAACATTTTTTTGGGTCTTTATCATACAGGGTGTTAAAAAAATAAGCAACTAAGGTGTTAAATTTTGTCCGCCCTGGTAAACCAAAGAAGCTAAATATGTTGCAACTATTTTAAGAAGTTCTTACTAGTGATCTTTATACTATTTTTTTATTAATTTATGTCAAGTACTTTGGAGGTTATTCAAGAAAAAACGATTTCTAGCGGCGTCCTTTTGGAGTCCATATCTCCGTAGGGAGGGGAAAAAATATAGGAACTTGTCACGTTATTTCTTCGTGTTCTATTTGAACCCGGGAGATTTCTCATATTTTCCCGGACACCTTGTGTATTCCGTTCACTTATTAAAGTCCTCCCCAGTGTATCATAAAAAAAATGTGTTGGCCAACCTGAAATCGCCAAATTATATAATTTTTACAATGATGCGCGTAAATAACTTAGCACCCATAATAAATTATTTGTTCACATCTAACCAATGAAAATGTAATAGTACAGGTAATAGTTGTTAGGTTCGAATTTACCTTAACTTAACGTTGTTTGGCAACGATGTCGATAATTATTGTTGAACAAAAATAAACTTTATTTCTAAATCTTTGACAATAATGAATAAAATGAAGCATTTGCTTTTGCTCTTTGCCTATCCTTGTTGGATGTTCGTAATTTGTATGTTTATTTAAAAAAAAATTAAGTAAAAGCATTTGCCTAAATTTTATGCATATTACCCATTGTCAATCATATTATACAGTGGTAAAATGTTGGCATAAATGGCCAGCATTTGAAGCCATACCTAGATTACAATTATTTAATATCTCAAAATCACAATAATAATTATTTTAGGTATACGTAAATGAAAACTGCTTTTCGCCTACTCCTGCACGCTTGCTACTCAAGTCGCTACTGCGTGACAACACGACACGACCAACAAATATTTTCCTAATAGAATTATCTATTATCTTTGACGCCGCACCGGGCAAACTTCAACCGCACAAATTTGGCAACGTGGCCGGGCACGCGGTCGCTTTTACGGCGAGACTCGCTCGATGGAAGCAGGCTCGAAAAGTCTGCTTCCATAGGAGATACAAATTTTTAACATGGGATGAGTTTTCTATTGTGTACTATAATATTCTTTGA
>MU195826.1:0-13204 GCA_016904865.1 Pissodes strobi | reverse complement strand
GGTTCATTTCAAAGCTTAAGTAAACAAGTGGACTAGCTGGCTACAAATTTCCATACGTGAAACATATCAAAGGTAGGTTTTCTTGTACCAAAGAGTATTACCAACTTATAAAAGCTTGCAAAAGGTATTCTCCGTCATGCATCATTTTAAAATTGGGAAGAGTTCTTGCTAATAGAAAATATAAAATCTTTTGGTATTCATGCATGATAAATAGGAGGAGATCAATAAACGATGAGCATATTTCTCTGGTATTTAGAGCAATGAACCATTGGCATCCACATACTGTTAGAGTTACTGCAAATAGGAGGAAATGCGATCACCCACAAACTCCTCGTCAAACTCATCCAGTTCATTTTAACACATATAACAAAGAAAATCCAAATACTATTAAACAGGGTCCGCTCTCTCAGTCAGGCATTCATATCTCAATCATCATTTAGTGTAATTCTCTTAGATTTAAGTGTAACGGCAGAAATATAGTTTGTTTTCTGTTCGTATATAGTCACGGTTTTTTTTATTTACGCTCACCCTCCAGTGATAGAAAAAGGCGATTGTTGTCAGCATCATACGACAGCAACCCGCCAAAAAACATTTCGTCAAATGAACTAAGGAGACAGTTAAGAATGAAGAGCATTTATTACAGTTGACTCGAAGAATGAAAGGTGGTTGTCTACAGTTGTAAATAGCATTGTCAAAAATGAGATTCTTAGAGATGAAGTAATATCAAATATAGCAAATAATATTGATAAACTGGCTTGCATATATGCAAACAAAATGTGTAGATAAAAATACCACTACAAAATGACTAGAGCTAGACCCAGGTTAATAGGGCGGCTTCTGTTTGAAATGAAAAAGAAATAGATAATACAATTACAGACTTTTCAAGTATTTTTGTATCACAACATTTTGATAATATTATTACTTGCATAAACAAAGTAGTTTGGAAAGCAATCAACAAATTTATAAATCTCCTTCAACAGCATTTCCAGCTGGAACATTATTAAAAAAATGTATAATGATTCTAATTACGGAACTATTAAAACAAAATAATTTTCAACGTAAAGAGCAAGTCGAAAATTTTCTGAAATTGATTTCTGACTTATTGGCATATCTGAAAATAAAGCAGTACAAGAAAATCAACTTCAGCAAAGAATATTAAAGAAAATTGTACTGCCTAGTTCAGAAGACATAACATTACTTAATGACTTTTTAAAAAATTCTAGAAAGAAATATTATGACTTATTGAAAATCAACTTTTGTTATGTACCTATTTTTTTTTAAAAGCGAGCCTACACTAACATCAGTCCAAGTTTCTAATTGAAGAAGAGTTGGTAAAGTTGAAATAACTTTGGTATTTGATTGGAAAAACAATGAAAGTATTTTTAGTGGACACTTTGCAGAAATTTTTTAAAAATTGTCTCCCGAGGGACAAGAGAAAGCTAGTAGTTACGTACGTATTACTATTAGAGGAAACTTGAGCATGTAGTCACACTAATTCTGTATAAGGAGTTAGTCCAATATATAGAATTATTGTTAAAGTATAGAGATAGAACCGGAATTTCCAAATAACATCCTTAAATGTTTGGCTTGCCAAGTAAGTTTAATTCAGTGGCCTGTCTTAATCCCTACTCTACACTACGGTAATATTCGGTTGAATGTGGTACCAAAATGCCACAAACGCTTCGTGGGACACAATTTAGTAAGCATATTGCATCTAGTTCAGTACTATATAATCTTAATGACATTGAGGTTGGAGATCTGGCTAATTTTATGGGCCACTCGAAAGCGATTCATGAAGAACATTATAGATAAACAATAATTACTGCAAGAGAATTTGCGGAAATAAGCAAGCTGTTAGAAAAGGCGCAAGGCGAAGAGCCGGAAGACATTGATTTTTCGTACGACCAACCAAAGTCAAGTATTGAGAATTAGGAGAAGTATGATTTAGCAGTACATAGAAAAATTTGTAAGTAGTGACTATTAAAGAGAGTATTATTTTTAAACTTAATTTATTAAAATCACATCTTGTTAAATACAATGTCTTGTTTTACATCTAGAACCGAATAAAATTGTATTCTTTTTTATTTTTTAAGTCTAGATTCTGCTAACAATTTTTACAAAATCTACCACTTTATAATAATTATTATCAATGTGCAAAATACTTTATCTTTTAGGCTTTAATTGCTGCAGTTTTGAAATGTTGTATTATGAGTATTCTTAAAGAAAGTTTGCTGTTTATTATTCAGTAGAGGAGAGGATTGGCAAAGCAGTCCGGTGAAAAAAAAAGTGGATTTACCAAATCAGACATTTTGTGATTTTGCTCCACCACTCGATTGATGACTTTATCATTGTACATAGCCAAGAACAAGTGAGGAGATTTGAATTTTCCTACATTAATAGTCAATCGTTACAGAATTTGTCATCTAAGCTCATAATGATATTGTTGTTATTTCCAATGGCGATACTTGGATTAGCCACCATTATTAGCTTATTTATTATTTAGATACTTAACTAATAAGGACTTTACTAGTAACCTTTGACAATCAACTTTAAGAAACCACAATTATATCAAGAAATATGTTTGTAAGCTACTCTGCAATAAACAATTTAAATCGACATTTTTCCCGACTTTAACTCGGGCCAAATTCCCATACGTGAAATATACCAAAGGTAGGTTTTCTTGTATCAAACAGTATTACCAACGTGTCAAAGCTTGCAAGAGGAATTCTCTGTCAGGCATCATTTTAAAGCGTTTGATAAAGTTTCATGGAAGCTCGACTGAAAATTGGGAAGAGTTCTTGCTAATGGAAAATATAAAATCTGTTGCTGTTCATGCATGATAAATAGGAGGAGATCAATAAACGATGAGCATATTTCTCTTGTATTTAGAGCAATGCATCATTGGCGTCCACCTACTGTTAGAGTTGTTGCAAATAAGAAGAAAAATTACGTGGAAGGGTTCATTTCAAAGCCTAAGTAAACAAGTGGACTAGCTGGCTACAAATTTCCATACGTGAAACATACCAAAGGTAGGTTTTCTTGTACCAAAGAGTATTACCAACATATCAAGGCTTCCAAGAGGAATTCTCGGTCAAGCATCATTTTAAAGCGTTTCCTAAAGTTTCATCGAAGCTCGGCTGAAAATTGGGAAGAGTTCTTTCTAATGGAAAATACAGAATCTTTTGGTGTTCATGCACGATAAATAGGAGGAGATCAATAAACGATGAGAATATTTCTCTTGTATTTAAAACAATGAACCATTGGCGTTCACCTACTCTTAGAGTTATTGCAAATAAGAAGAAAAATTACGTGGAAAGGTTCATTTCACAGCTTAAGTGAAGAAGTTACAAATTTCCATACGTGGAACATACCAAAGGTAGATTTTCTTGTACCAAAGAGTATTACCAACATATCAAAGCTTGCAAGAGGAATTCTCTGTCAAGCATCATTTTAAAGCATTTGCTAAAGTTTTATGGAAGCTCGACTGAAAATTGGGAAGAGTTCTTGCTAATGGAAAATATAAAATCTTTTGGTGTTCATGCATGATAAATAGGAGGAGATCAATAAACGATGAGCATATTTTTCTTGTATTTAGAGCAATGAACCTTTGTTAAAGTTATTGCAAATAAGAAGAAACATTACGTGGAGGGATTAATTTAAAACTTAAGTAAACAAGTGGACTAGCTGGCTACAAATTTCTATACGTGAAACATACCAAAGGTAGGTTTTATTGTAAGAAAGAGTATTACCAACATATCAAAACTTGCAAAAGGAATTCTCTGTCAAGCAGCATTTTAAAGCGTTTGCTAAGGTTTCATGGAAGCTCGACTGAAAATTAGGAAGGGTTCTTGCTAATGGAAAATATAAAATCTTTTTATGTTCATGCATGATAGATAGGAGGAGATCAATAAACGATGAGCATGTTTCTTTTGTATTTAGAGTAATGGACCATTGGTGTCCCCATACTGTTACAGTTATTGCAAATAAGAAGAAAAACGATCACCCACAAACTCCTCGTCAAACTCATCCAGTTAATTTTAACACATATAACAAAGAAAATCCAAATACTATTAAACAGGGTCGGTATTTCAAAAATTAAGAATTCACATACGATTTCATTGTTAATTAGAAAAGTTAATGGGAACTGCAATACTTTCCACATCTGACATACATCCTGATGTCAGTGATAATTTAAAAGGCTATTTAGCTTGTCTAACCAAAGACGGACACCTCAGAATTATTTTCACTGATCCTACAGCAATATCTGTTGGTAATAGATATGCCAATAAACTTGGTTCATATGATAATACTGTGTCAAAATCACAAGAAGTCCCGTCCTGTCGAAATTAAGATTACTTGCACACGTTTTTAATATTTTAAAGGATATCGATCCTGATGTAAATTCCATGATACATATATTCGATCCTTTAAGATATGCCATAGCTTTAGAAGTTATCAAACGCAGAGCTCGTTTTAATGAACACAAATATGACACTTCTGCTACCGCTATTAATTCATGCATCCTCTTAATATCCATTGCCAATTTTCTCAAAAATGATTGCTATAAATCGGGCATGGAAAGCAACGGAGCAAGAGAAAAACGGTAAAAAGATTTTTTTTCCTTATGTCTGAAATGCAGAATTCCGATATTACAAAAATAGCCGGTGAAAATCGCAATGAATATCAAAGAGCAGACACAAATATTTCCTACATCAACAGAAATTAATAGTTTACTTACTTTGTTGCACAATGAATTCATACAAGCCTATTAATGTTTAAAGAGGCGGTTTAATTACAACACATATCGTGATTTGGTCTGCCCGCTTGCTACTTATATTATGATATTTCATCGAAAAAACCAGGAAACATTAAAAAACATTATTCGTCGAATTGACTGTATATACTACAAAAAAGTGTCTAGCTCAGCTAACTCGTGGGCAAAGGATTGTCGCTAAGGATTTACGACGATATCAAAGTCAAGGGAAATTAGATTCCAAATTTTCCATTCTTATTTCGCGCTCAGTACAAAACTGTAACAATTACTTTCTAGAAGAGAGAATGCATTTTGACATTGACAGTCAGTATGTTTTTGCCAACTCAAAAAGGAGCCGCTGTGGATTTTTTATGCTTAATGAATATTTAAGAAAGTTTTTTATTAGGAGCAAACTGGTGCCACAAAGCTAAAGGCTACTAATTTTCGAAAGCATTTAGCAACAAATTCTGCCTAATTGTCATCACAAGTTCAGTCTGTAATCAGTGATTTTATGGGGCATAGTATTAAAATACATAAAAATATTTATCAACAAAAAGAGATCGAAACGATTCAGGCTTCAGGGTTCTATTCTAATAGGCTATTTCTCTCAGTAACTCATAAAAATGACCAAAGGATGCATGTCCCAAATCCTAAGTGATTACGCTCCGATAACATACATCATCCAGGTTGGAATCAATTTTGGAAGAATCTTAACCCTACCAAGAAGCGAAATCCAACAAAGTGGTATTTTCTACTCCATCCACATCTAAGCAAGTAACCTCTTATTTTCAATCGCGAATTCTAAAGTCGTCTCTAATTTACGAATGAACAGAACTAGGCCTAAACCTCCTATGAAAAGGAAACTTGCTCAAATATTTAGATCCTATACTAGAAGAGCACAAGTTCCAACCCAAAAGAAAATATTTTTACAATTGCAAAATTCTGAATTTCCTATATCGAATATGATGATGTTCAGCATTCCGAAGATTCGATGACTAATTCGCTCCGAAATACAGAGACGATGTTTTACCAAAATAAGTATGTATTATTTTTTATTGACCAAGATCGTTGTCAAAAATATCCTCAGAAAGAGAGGAAGGAGGCCAGCAAATCAAGACATAAAATGGAAATAAGAGCTTTCTCCTACGTAAGAGACCAGGTTATTAAATATATCCCCAGAACGGAAATCAGAAGAATGAGAGAAGTGAGAACGCACCTGAATCTTTTATCCAAAAGTTGTATTGCCAATATCGCCAGTGAATATGGGTACACATTTGATAAGTTTTAAAAAATGCACCAAAGAAAAAAAAACACAGCTTAAGTTGGTGGTAGAGCGTAATGACTATGTAATGATGAGTAATGAGCTATCAAAATAATACTATGGGACCTGTAAGACAGGCCAGTTTTAATCTCCTGATGACCCGTCGATGTCGATTATTTACAATACTCCTCCAATAATTCAGCTAGTACCCTCCATAGCGCCATTCGCATCTGATAAAATAAAATGATTGCCAAACAGTGTATTTGTGTATTCAAATATCACAGAACGAAGAAAATGTAATTTCAATCGATAAAATTACATTTTATTTTATATCATTCAGTAATGATTCGCTATAGTTTATGGAAATTTTTTATGGTTGCCTTTTGTAGCTATTCGGCGAAAAATTAAACACTACCGCGATGAGCAAAAATATATACAAAATCGATAATTCTCAATGCTTTTTCAACAATTGAGTAAGTACACTCAACAGATCCATTTGTTTCTAATGTAATCAAAATAATGAACGCATTAAATAGTCAATAAAATCAGATTTTATTTTATATCAATTATAATGATTAAATTATTGATTAGGAAATTTCTAGATTCGAGGAAATGGATGCGAACTCTATACCTGTAGCAGCTGTTTGGCAAAAGTTTAAAGTTTATCATGAAGATCAAAAATACATACAAAATCGATGATTTTTAACACTCCTTCAATAATCGAGCAATTACACTCAACAATTCCATCCATGTGCTTCTAATTCAATCAAAGTAACAAACTTTTGAGAAAAATTGGTATTTAAATGTTAAAGCTTATGAATACAAAGAGGTTTTTCAGCATTGCTTCACCCATCCTGAGGATGCAAGGGCCAAAGACGCGCCCCAAACGGACATAAAGGCCAAACGCAAAAAAAAGATCGACCCTTCGCTCATCACCTTCGAAGCCCAAGGGACCAGCCCAATGACCCAGAACCTTCTGCGCAAGGGGCCAGACCAAGAACGTTGTTAAGAATTTAGCCAGAAAGAGAGGAAAGGCAGGTCAGAAAAAAGAGAAAGCTAGACATACAACTGGGATATGAACCAGAACCTTCTGCGCAAGAGGCCAGACCAAGACCAATGTTAAGGTTATCGCCATGCAGAGAGGGAGGAAAGGCAGGCCAGAAGAAAGACAGACCTAGACATTCAACTGGGATATGACCCAGAATCTTCTGCGCAAGGGTCCAGACCAAAAACGTTGTAATGCCAGAAAGAGAGGAAAGACAGACCAGAAGAATTAGAGAACTAGACATGCATGTGGAATATGAGCCCGGATCCTCTACACTAACCATGTAATTTATATTTTTGATTATTTTATTCTTCAATCAGCGCTTATAAAAAACTGGGTTGAATAGATCATCCGTTAAAAACCAGCAATTAGTATATATACAGATGCAGTTTTCCTGGCATTAATAAAACTTATGATGAGTTTGCATAGATAACTGCCGCTTTCCTAATTTTAATTATTTTATTTTTAAATTACTGCTCACAAATAAGAAATCTGACATGAATGTCAGAATTGAATTGTGTTTGACTAGATAATTTTACGACTGCAATGACATGAAGTTTTGCGCAAGAGTACAGGCCAAGATACGTTATTAAGAATTTCCTCAGAAAGGGGGAAAGGAAGACCAGAAGAATGGGAGAATTAGAAATAAAATTGGTATAAGAGTCATCTCAAACGCAAGAGAATAGATCATTAAATATATCCTTAGAACAGGAAGGAACAGATATCAGAAGAATGACTGAACAAGCGCTATAGCTAAGTAAGAACGCGCCTGGATTTTCAACCCAAAGTTTGTTATATTTATCACCAATGTCATCAATTGATAAGTCTCAAAAATGGTGCCAAAGGGGAACAACGAAGCTTAAGTTGATGGTAGAGCGTAATGACTATGTAATGATTAGTAATAAGCTGTAAAAAATAATACTATCGGAGCTGTGAGATAGATTAATTTTATCCTACTGGTGACTCTTCGTTGGGATAGTAATTCTGCCCAGTACGAGAGAAACCGTAGCTTCGGACATTTGGTTCACGCACATGCTGGAATTTGGCAATGTGGTTCATGGAGTTTTAATACTGCTCCTATAATTGAGCAAGTGCGCTCAACAATTCCATGTGCTTCAGATGCAATCAAATTGAAGGGCTAATAATTTCTAGCCAATGATGGCAACAATATTTCTTGCGGATTCCGGGAGACGGAAGGTTAATTCAATGTTACTCTGAATTTAATTTTAAACCATTTAGTTATGATTATGGATTATAGAAATTCTTCCTTTCGATGAAAAGAAGTACGTACAAACTACTATTATTTTCATACCTCTTCAACATCTGAGCAAGTATAATCAACAATTACATATGTTTCTGAAACAATCAAGTTAACAGACGTTTTCCAAAAATAGTATCCATGTAGATAGGTAGATCAAAAACTGGATCAGCACCGAAAAACGGAGCGCACACACCTACTCAATCCAGCAGCACATTCCGCCTACAGTACTCATCCAGTATAGATTCCCTTAAACTAAAATATATATAAAACAACATCAAACAAACCAAAATAATTCAGTACATTTCTTGAGTTTATTATAGAACGCAATTTTAAAGCTATCAGTCGGGCGGAAATTTATTCAAAAACAACCTGATCCCAAAATGTCAGAAAGCCCCAATTTAATGGAGTAAAAAATGGAGTCGAACTGAAAACTTTAGATAAAATTCAAAATCAAACGAACTTATGTAGCGTAACGTTTTAGCACTACACTAATGTGTGTGTAGCAATGCATAAACAGTCAATTATTTTTAATTCTCCTTCAACAATTGGGCATTTTATCAACGCAAAGGCCGAGAACGCGCCCCAAACGGGCAAAAAGGCCAAACGCAAGAAAAAGATCGACCCTTCTCATCATCATCTAAGTCCAAGGGACCAGACCAATATCATTGTTAAAAGTATCAACAAAAAGGTAGGAAAGACAGACCAGAAGAATTAGAGAACTAGACATGCAAGTGGAATATGAGCCAGGATCATCTACACTAATTTATATTTTTGATTGTTTTATTCTTCAATCAGCACTTATAAAAAACTGGGTTGACTAGATCATCCGTTGAAAACCAGCAATTAGCATATATACAGATGCAGTTTGCATAGATAACTGCCCCTTTCCTAATTTTAATTATTTTATTTTTAAATTACTGCTAACAAAGAAGAAATCTGACATGAATCCTTAAATGTCAGAATTGGATTGTGGTTTGAGTCGATAATTTTACGACTGCAATGACATGAAGTTTTGCGCAAGAGGGCAGGCCAAGGTCCGTTATTAAGAATTTCCTCAGTAAGGGGGGAAAGGAAGGCCAGAAGAATGGGAGAATTAGACATACAATTGGTATAAGAGCCATCTCAAATGCAAGAGGACAGACCATTAAATATATCCTTAGAACAGGAAGGAACAGATATCAGAAGAATCACAGAGCAGGCGCTATAGCTAAAGAAGGACGCGCCTGGATCTTCTACGCAAAGTTTGTTATCACCTATCACAATGTCACCAAAAGATAAGTTTCAAAAATTGTGCCAAAGAGGAATAACGAAGCTTAAGTTGATGGTAGAGCGTAATGGCTATGTAATAATTAGTAATAAGCTGTCAATAATAAGACTATCGGACCTGTGAGATAGATTAATTATAACCTCCTGGTGACTCTTCGTTGGGATAGTAATTTTGCCCAGTACGAGAGGAACCGTAGGTTCGGAGATTTGGTTCACGCACATGCTCGAATTTGGCAATGAGGTTCATGGAGTTTCAATACTGCTCCTATTATTGAGCAAGTGCACTCAACAATACCATGTGCTTCTGATGCAATCAAATTGAACGGCTTATATTTTCTATTCAAGGATGGCAACAATATCTCTTGAGGATTCCGGGAGACGGAAGGTTAATTTAATGTTATTTAAAATTATTTCATTTTATACCATTTAGTTAGACCATTTAGAAATTCTTTAGGTCGAGGAAATGGACACGAATCTTACACCTTTAGCAGCTAGTCGGCGAAATTTGATACACCCCTTCGATGAAAAGAAGTACATACAAACTACGATTATTTTCATACTCCTTCAACAACTGAGCAAGTATATTCAACAATTACATATGTTTCTGAAACATTCAAGTTAACAGACGTTTTCCAAAAATAGTATCCATGCAGATAGGTAAATCAAAAACTGGATCAGCACCGAAAAACGGAGCGGACACACCTACTCAATCTAGCAGCACATTCCGCCTACAGTACTCACCCAGTATAGATTACCTTAAACTAAAATATATATAAAACAACAGCAAACAAACCAAAATAATTCAGTACAGTTCTTCAGTGTATTATAGAACGCAATATTAGAACTATCAGTAGGGCGGAAATTTATTCAAAAACAAACAATACGTAGTAAACTGATCCCAAAACATCAGAAAACCCCAATTAAATGGAGTAAAAATGCATAAATCCAACTAAAAACTTTGGATGAAATTCAAAATCAAACGAACTTATGTAGAGTAACGTTTTAACACAACAATAATGTGTGTAGAAATACAAAAATAAACTATTATTTGTATTTCTCCTTCAGCAACTTCCATGTGCTTCTGATCCAATGAAACGTTTGCCAAAAATTTGTATTTATGGTTTGAAATATCCCGGAACAAAGAAAATTTGCTATCAATCGATAAAATTGCATTCTATTTTATATTACTCAGTAATCATTATTTATAGATTAAGGAAATTTCTCTAGTTGAGAAAATGGATCCAAACCTTACACCATTTGCAGCCATTCAGTACAAATTTTAAGACTACCACCTAGAGAAAAAATATATGCAAAATCGATAACTCTCCTCAATGCCTCTTCAGCAAACTGAGTCCGTTCACTCAACAATTCCATATGCTTCTAATGCAATTAAAATAACAAACGTTTGTCAAAAATTTATATTTATATAATCAATTATTACGCAACGATGAATATTTGTTTGGTCGATAAAATCATAGTTTACATTATAATATTCAGTAATAATTAGTTATTGAATAGAACATTTTTAAGGTTGAGGAAATGGGTGCGAACGAAAATTTACACGCTTACAGGATGAGTAACAATTTATATAAACTCGAAAATGTTCAATACTCCTTCTACAAGTAAGCAAGTACTCAACATTTTCATGTGCCTCTAATGCAATTAAAGTAATAATTGTTTGTCATAAATGTGTATTTAAGTAACACGTTATTACGAATCGAAAAAAAATTACTTTATTCAGTAATTTTACCAACCAACAGCCAAATGCGTCTACAGAAGGGAACACAGCAAGACCGCTCTTAAAAAAATATCTAGAAAAGATGGAGAAGGTCAAACGATTGAGATATGATGAGTTACAATTAGGATACGAGCAAGAATCTTCTGCACAAGCGACCAGACAATGATCGTTGTTAAGAATATCAACAAAAAAAGAAAGAAAGATAGACGAGAAGACGTAGAGAACTAGACATGCATGTGGAATACTCTTCAGTCACCGCTCACAAGAAACTGGGTTGAATAGATCATCCGTAGAATACCAGCAAGTAGCATATATATATATACACATATGAAGTTTGCATAGATAACTGCATTTTTCATAATTTTAATAATTCTATTTTTCAGAAATGCATTCTAAGTTATAAATATATGATATACGAACGTGTTTAAGCTTTTGCATACGTCTTTTTTCTATGTTTCTTTATCCATCCTGAGGACGCAAAGGCCAATAACGCGCCACAGACGGGCAAAAAGGTCAAACATATGGAAAAGATCGACCCTTCGCTCATCAGCCTTGCAACGTATTTGGGAACCTCATTTAAAGCGGTTGCTGATGAGCTGATGCATTTAATTTTAATTAAGAGAGTGTTGGCTTTTGATGCAATTCTCCAGCAGAAACAGCAGTATGTTTAAAAAATGTAAAAAAAATTAAGAAGCTGGTATTTTAAGATTAATAGATCATAGGCCAAATTAGGGAAGCACTTCTTATGGTAAGTAGGTAATACAAATTTGACCCTTTGTTTGTATTTTATGTTGTTCTGAAAAAAATGGGTTAATTGAGAAGCTGAGGAAAAAAGGAAATTTTCAAGTTGTTAATTAAAGTGAAGATAATGTAGTTACAATAAGAAGACAGGATAGACATTGTAAAGGGAAATAGCTCCCGTGACCAAACTGTCATGATTTTTATTCAAAAATTTCATTAAGGAAACATTTCGTCAAATGTACTAAAGAGGCAGTTAAGGGTGAAAAGCATTTATAACAGTTGACTCGAAGAATGAAAGGTAGTTGTCTACAGTTGCAAATAGCATTGTCAAAAATGAGATTCTTAGAGATGAAGTAATTTCAAATATAGCAAATAGTAATCATAAACTGGCTTGCATATATGCAAACAAAATGAATCTAATGTGTAGACAAAAATACCACTACAAAATGACTAGAGCTAGACCCAGGTTAATAGGGCGGCTCCTGTTTGAAATGAAAAAAAAAATAGATAATACAAGTACAGACATTTTTGTATCACAACATTTTGATAACATTATTACTTGCATAAACAAAGTAGTTTTGAAAGCAATCAACAAATTTATAAATCTTTTTCAACAGCATTTCCAGCTGGAACATTATTAAAAAAATGTATAATGATTTTAATTACGGAACTATTAAAACAAGATAATTTTCAACGTAAAGAGCAAGTCGAAAATTTTCTGAAATTGATTTCTGACTGACATATCTGAAAATAAAACAGTACAAGAAAATCAACTTCAGCAAAGAATATTAAAGAAAGTTGTACTGCCTAGTTCAGAAGACATAAAATTACTTAATGACTCTTTAAAAAATTCTAGAAAGAAATATTATGACTTATTGAAAATTAACTTTTGTTATGTATATCAAAAAAAAGCGAGCCTTAGGTTCTCTTGTACCGAAGAGTATTACCAACATATCAAAGTTTGTAAAAGGAAATCTCCGTCAAGCACCATGTTAAAGCGTTTGCTAAGGTTTCATGGAAGCTCGACTGAAAACTGGGAAGAGTTCTTCCTAATGGAAAATATAAATTCTTTTGGTGTTCATGCATAAATAGGAGGAGATCAATAAACGATGAGCATATTTCTCTTGTATTTAGAGCAA